>JAMKCH010002767.1:0-66569 GCA_023653785.1 Ophioderma brevispina
CTTTTCAGGTGGTATCAAAATACCGGCCCGCATCCCCATTATGACGTCACTTTGACGTCATAATGTTGAGGAAAATATGAAAATACATGTACTGACTAGAGTGTGTAAAATTGGAGTATTTCGCAATTTTAGCGACTCAAAACATGATTATACGCACTAACATGCTCTCATTTAAAAACTAGTCATTTTCCATAAATTAGATCCAAAAACCAGCATGAAAATTGGATATTCCTAACATTTTGGCGAAAATTGAATTTTCCCATGTTTGTCTATGGAAATTGACAATGTTTTTCTAACATGCGAACTTTATAACGTCCCTTGTGACGTACTGCTAGGCATGTTGGTACCTTTGGTATCAATGGAAAGAGGAGATCATAGCCCCTTTTCTTATTCCTATTGGTATCAAATCACGTGCCTGTGATTTTTTGTGTTGGCTAGGCATGTTGGTACTTCGCTCCCGAGGGGGTGGTTTGTATTTGTGGCAGCCATTTGAAAAAATCCCCTCACCGTTTAACCCATGGTGGGGATTTTTGCAGACACCCTGAATTCAGTTGCTTATGGTATAAGCTTCACAAAAATGGTTTTCTCCAAAAATCCCCCGGGGGGTGGCATGGGGGTCATGTGCCCGTAGCCTATAATGTCCATGTTTGTTTCATATTATTGACAGTTTGTTTGCATTTGATTTTCAAACTATTTTACGTTTAGCAATACCTATTGTAATTCATATCTAATATTATATATACTTGTTTCCAAATCGCATATGGGGCAATTTTGAATGTTTTGTTAGTATTTGTATCCAGTTGTGATCCATGGATGTAAAGGTCTTCATACGTCCGTTTTCGTTTGCTTTGAAGTGGAATACACTCATCAAGTAATATATTTTAATGTAATTAGTACATTCACTATAGTCATCATTGGCATTTACACCATCTAAAGTAGCTCTCCAATCTACTTTAGATAACTTGATTAAAAATATTCACATTACATGATTAAATTTGAACACGTTTGCTCACTTCTTTGTTTCCTATTTATCTTCAGTGGAACTTTGACAACGTAAAAAACTAGCGTACTTGTACCTATCTGGGCCGTCACATTAAAATACAACAACGAAAATAAAGCACTCCTTATGTTAGAGCCAGTCAAATGTGGTCCTGATTTAATAACAATATTCTCAATCCTAGGTTGTATTTTGTCTTTACAATTGATTTTCTATGCAACTGCCATTCTTTCTTCTCTTGTGTCTCTCATTTGAATTGCTCTTTTCCCCTCTCTATCTAAAGTTGTTATAACGCTAACTGGCTTGCTGACATATTTATTGATAGAATAAAAGACTGCCAGAGTAGAGGTAATCGTTACATAGAAATGCTGAAATCTATCGGGCCTTTATTCCTGGGCCGGTGTAATAATATTTGCAATCGCCACCTATCCTGTCACGACCTCTCTTAGTTATGATTTAACCAAGCATGCAACGTGGAATTCGTCCAAGGACCCGTAACAAAAGATAAACACTGGTAATTCAGGATACGAAATTCCACCAATTAAATAAATATGTGAACCCGAACAACACTTTTGGCATAGAAGGTGTCAAGAAATTAATTATTGGCTTGCCAGACACCACTGGTTACTGTCTAATTTGCGTTGCTTTCGCTCATTAGCTTGTATTCCGACCCAAACTACTGCCTTGACGTGTCAATTTAATGCATACACACAAGATTCCTACTCACGCGTAACCCAGAGCCTTTAGCTGACCCATTTTACTCTTAGCTCTCTCCAGGGTACCCCCTTGATTGCAAATTATTGATGCAGTACCTACAACTAAGTCTTGCGAAGTACACAACCACTGGGTGCATATCAGCTATTTTACTTAGCAGTACCCTCCATCCTATAGTGTACTCTGCATTTGCCTGCTAGGTGACTGACAGTACCCATGTAAGCCACCACTAGTGGAGTACATCTGCAGCTACTTCACGGGAGTACCTTCAACAGGTCTCCCTACTGGCCTTTCCTAGTAGACAACACTTTGGACCATAGAGGGCGCCTAAACATCTTTGGTTTTAATGACTTCTGACCATTTTCAAGCTTAGTAACATCTATATTTGAGTTGAGCATCACCAAAAACCCCTATCTATGACATTTTGTGTAAAAACTATAACTATGTGTGACCAAATTTTAAATAATGGACAAATTACTAAATACTCACAAGAGCTCAAAGTCATTTGCAGGGGAGGTACCCATGCAAGTACTCCAGCATGGGGTGACTATTGGTTAAGCTACGCGTGTGTAACTAGGTTGATGATTACCCCCACTTTTGCGGCCGGCCGATGTGGTACCCATGCGGGTGGGGTACTCCGTGGCTACTTCACAGCTACTTCAAAGGTTACTCCCATTAAAAATTGTTGTGGTACCAAGTAACTCTAAAAAACGCGTCTAGAACTTCTGGACCAAACTTTGTTCAGATGGGTTTAACTTTAGCAATTTAACCTAAAACTGGTGTTTTAAATAACTATGTTTAAATACTAACCGTTAAGATATCTAAACACAAGTTTTTTGTGCTAACGTTACACATCTAGAACACAAGTTTGTCCGAATTTCTAAACACGTTTTTTAGAGTTATCCACTAGACGTATTTATTACGGGAGCGCAAAGTACGAGAAGGGTTTGTTATGGCCGTAATAAATCATCGATATATGCTGTAAATAAACCCATTAAGTATTTAAAAAACAAAAAAAGCATTACTTTATATATATCCTGTAGTTTTAGGTAACCGCTGCAACTCACGATCATCACGTACAATAGAGACTAGATTTGAGTTTGAGGGAGGCCAAATAAAAGTGAATTGCATGCATCTAAGCGTGAGGTCACAACAGATTTGGTTCTGTAGCATAGGACCTAATATTTTGCGTATTTTACCATTGTTACGGATGTAAAATGATGTGGTGGCGAACAATATTAGAACATGTGGGATAAGCGGACATAGAGATCAAAAATGGTACCACATTACGAGCCTGAGCGCTGGAGTGATTATATAGATTCATCATTTGGAGATGAGAATTGACACTTTTAAAGTTGTTTGATGCGACCCAATTAACAACAATTCTCAAGATCGTTATCCATAAGTTATCGACCTTCAGATGTAAGAACTTGATATTTGTAGTCCAATCCAAATCCATGCAATAAAAAAATCTTAAAAACAGTGCACAATCTTGAATGATAATACAACCGAAATCTGATAATATTTTGAATGCAATTTAGTATTTAACAGAGTATTGAATATATTGCTAAAAACAAAAGATATTAATGAAAACAATTTTATTTAGATCAAATATTCACAATATGGCAACCCTTGAATTAGTTGATAAAATAAGTATTGTCAGTAGAAAGAAATGAAACTACGTTGGGATATTAGAATTTGTCAAAGCATTTTGACACTATTAACCATGATATACTATTGGTATAAACTGGAATATTATGTTTTCGAGGTTGCACCTGAATGGTTTAACAATTGCTTGATATAGAACACATTTTCGAATCCATCGCTGTGATTCAGTTTATCAAAATATAAAATGCAGGAGTATCACAAGGCTCAATCTTAGTCCTTTTGTTATTCATTCTATATATAAATAATTTAAATGCCGGTGCATTGCTAGAAGGTGGTCTTATTTGCTGTATGATACACCTTACTGGCACTCCCATCCCTGATATATCCAAAAAATTGATGTAATAAATAGTGAATTACAAGAATTAGCAACTGGTTCAGGGCTAATAATTAATCGGTCATGCGACAAACCATATATCTTTGATCTCCGTATATAACTTTTTAAAATTCCGACAGAACTGAGAGGCAAATGATTGGCAAAACAAAACTGGGGTTAATGCTACAAATATTTTCCAATGTTGCTATCTTAATGTGATATTGGAGAGAGTTTACGAGACAAATTTCGTGGGGGTTTATCACTATGAACATCTTACTGAAAATCACATCGGATCAAATCTCAAAAAAATAATTTAGAAATGTTTGGTTTACTCCTCCAACTAAAAACACTTGTACCTGGACATGTAATTTATACTCTTTATATTGTACGCTAGTATTATCTTAATTACGGTATCTTAATATGGGGTAATTCTAATAAAATCTATTTAGATAAAATTTAAGTTGCAAAAATGGGCGGTAAAAAATTTCAAATAGTCATTAAATAGATGCATACTGGGGCCATTATTTTCAAATTCCATTTGTTGAACGTATTTGATACATATCAGCTGGAACTTGCATTGTTTATGTACAAACACTATACTAGCCAATTACCAAAGCCTTTGATAATTTAATTTGTAAAACATTCCCAAATACATAAATACCATACAGAAATGCCCACAACTATAGTATTAATAATAAAGACGAAAATGTTTTCCGATCGCGCTTTGAGAAATTCTGGACCCGATTATGAATTCTTTGACAAAATACAAGACGTGTAAAATATCAGTGGTTTTAGAAATCATTTCAATCTCTACTTATAAGCTGAATATGAATGAGTTTTTTTGTGGGGCATGTGCCTTTTTTTGTTGTACATGTGTCTTTTGTTTGGTTTGTATGAAACTTAGTTTTAGGTGATGATCACATCTGGCCTTATTGGCTTCTCTTCCTCGATCATCTCCTCAATATCATTGTCTTTTGTGTGTTTGTACGATTTCTGTGATGCTATTGAAATACACGGTGTGATTATTGATTGATTGCTTGATTGCTTGACGTTTGAAAAGAACAATCCTAAATAGAGTTTTAAGGGGAAAATCTTTTTATAATAATCACTTACCTCAACAACCACAATATAAGTACAATATATAAATATAAAGTCTACAGCTGAATTGACATTGCAATTTGTAGTAAATGCTGTGCAGCATTCTGCCAACAACTACACTTTTATATTTACCTACAATATAATGTAAAATCACGATTGATGAAAAATTTACAGCACACTGTAATGCTCTCTGTAATAGAAATTATTTCAGAGAACTCTAGAAAAATCATCGTCAACAGGATTCAGACCATTTAAAACGGTTCGATATTAGTTTGGCTTTAGGGTGTTGACTTTAACTATACATAATATTCTGACAGCATTGACGTAAGATTTTCCGTTATTATATTATATATTTACTCTTGAAAACGCGCTTGCAAAGTTACATATTTGCTAGCCAGCTAGAATGCACGCTTAATTCACAAAGGATATCTATTCTTTTTTAATATAAGTAGAACACCATACTAATTACACATGCGAGGAAAGTAAAATAACAACTCCTCTTTAAAAAGAAATATACAAAACTTGCAGTACTTCTATTTAATTGCTGTGAATATTTCCAATTCATTGATTGTTCTCTTTTTGCAACCCTTGGGTAGAGTGCCCCAAAAGCCCTCTATAGTCTTAGTCGCAACACTAATTACACGGTAACGATCAATTGAAAATCGGTGTAAGGTTTCCGAAATTCGGTTTTCCTACCTTCCATCAATTTTTACTTGGATTATCGGGTTACCTGGTTTTAAAAATAGACTTTTGCCTAACACCAGTCGAATCTCAGTCATTCTAAAGATTGTCATTTACAATAACAGTATAAGTAGGTTTAAGGCTTGATTTGTATAATGTTTTGTTTTTCAAAACCGGGTGCCTGATTCCCGGCCTGAATAAAAATTTCAAGAAATGTCACAAATTTCGCAATTGAATTTCTTATGACATTTCTTATGTATTTTATTGTTTTTCCTCATTTGCGAAGAAAGTAAATGAGCTTTTTGTATCTCTAATTTCCATAATTATTTGTGAAAATTGAAGGCGCTTAATTTTCTAATACCATAATTGAATTTCTTTATGAATGACCACGTATGTGTTTAATTGTTTTCCCCTCAAGCTGCGAAAAGTAAATGAGCTTTTTATCTCTAATTTCCATAATTATTTGTGAAAATTCAAGCGCCTTAATTTTCGTAAGTTAACCAAAACTTTTGGGAAAGAACTATCAAAAAGGACAATGACATAACCAAATATTTGGGGGGGGGAAAACACTTTTACATACCTGTACAATAAATGGTAAAGCATCCCAGCCCACAAATATATTGTCATATGATCAAATATTTGTTAAAAAACAACATTTACTAATATCTTGACAATTGGGGATATCACACACTGTACTATAATTCCGAGCGAGAGAAATCTTGGATTTTTAAACATTCACGACAAATCAACATACTCCCTCGTGTTAAATATTGCACAAGCGAGAAACTCATTCAGTAGAACCAATATACATCTGTGTATTTATACAGTGTGTACAAATTAAAGTACATCTGATTTAGATAAGTCTTACACTCCAAAAAACAATACTCAGTGCGAGGAGTAAAGCAATCCTGTTGAGCAAAAGTTGAGTCAAGATTAAATCAGCATGGCTTAAAACACAAATTTCCTGTTCTCCCCACGTGGAGCAAAGCAGGGGCTGTTAAAATCCATGTTGGAATAACACCAGTTTTGAAGGTTTAAAGGGTCCATTCACACGGACTATGGATGCAAACCATCTGACTCACGCAGTAAGAGACAATAAGGCTTTTCAAACACTGAGCCGGTGATCGATCACTTCTGCGATCGATCGCCGTCTGTAGACAAATAAACCAGCCACCAAATTCATTATAATACTTCGCCAACTCTGACACACATATCGCTGTTGTGCTTCCTCAAATAACAGCACACATTCGTCCACTAAATGCACTTACGTAAGAGTCTATTCGCCATTTTGAATTTCCTTACTCAGTCCGTTGAATTTCACGAGCGGAAAACTCACAATTTCTCTGCGAAAACAAACCAAGGTGACAAGTCATATTTAAAAGATGGCCGTATACCTCAGCATTAAAAAAGTCAACCACAACCACTGCCGTAAATGCCTAAAAAAGAAGCATTTCGTGAAAGCAACAGCTCACTAAATCCTTCCTTTGGAAAACTTTTTACATCGTAACTAAGGCGCTATTGCGCATTTGCGTCTAGTATTTAGAAAACGGCTGCACTAGTCTTCAAAAACGGCGATCGATCGCAAAAGTCGATCGATCACCGGCTCAGTGTGAAAAGCCTTATTGTAACCAGTGCAGCTCTAAGTTCAGTATTCCACTTTAAAGAGGTTGGCGATTTAAAATAAGTAAGAATAAATCCGAAATCTCATTTCCTTTTCTAAACCTTTGACTTTGTTTTAATTTTCCTCAAATTTTGTGATTTCCCGAAGATTGGCCATTCATTCAATCTTTACTGACATTTCACTAAATTCGCAAAAGTCACCGTTACTTTATATTTTCGATGTATTTGAATAACCATGCTTTCAGTCACCAATATTGATCTAGGGGAGCGGAATTTTCATTTGGGAAAAGTGTCCCGATAATTAGGCTATGACCCAGATAGCAGTTGAATCGAGCATGACATTATGCCCAACTAGTAATCAACTAGAAGCTCTGCATAGGAAGTAGCACCTTCCATTTCTGACTTTTAACAAGCAAATGTGCGCACTTCTAACATAATTGATGCAATAAGCATCCACACGTGACTGAAATGGTTATACAATTCGCTGGCCCTAAATATGATTTTCCACTTACGGTGACCCTTCATTTAACGGCTTGGCCACTCTTTAGTTCCTTAGCATTTACAGTAAGAACACCCAGCAGGTTTAATGTTTTACGTGCATCTGCAAAGAGCACGTATTTCGGTATTTCTATTTTGTGAGGGTGCGTGTAGGCCAGCGGATTGAGCGCTCGACCGACCCTCAAGCCGAAGTTGCGAGTCGTGTTTTACCCTTGAGTAAGGCAGTAAGGCATTTCACCTCAATTACTACTTTCTACCAGTGTAGAAAGGACTTATCTACCCATTAGTGGCACTACGGGGGCATTAGGTAGACAAATGTTCCCAAAATGTTTCCTTTCCCCCGGTTTCGCCCAAACTTGAGCCCCCGCCTTGTCAAAAGTAATCGATAACTGTCAAATTACAGTTAAAGTAGGAAATACTCGCGCGCTTCGCACGAATTTCAGCGTATTTCAAGCCAGATTTGTCTATTTCCCCATTAAAATTGCAATTTTTCTCGCGATTCACGTGCATTTACCCGTTTTTGCCCCAGAAAATTGCACTTTGCCGCCACTGATTACTGTCCACTGGACTCACGGTTCGGTTTTGTACGATAAAGTATAGCGCGCTCGACTTTCACACTTTATTCCGGGTTTGTATATGGAAGAGATACCATGGGTCCAAGGAGGCTATGATTTATGTATATTAACACATAAATATGCTTGTATGTTTAGGTGTTCCCGTTTTTTATTAACAATGTTTAATTTGATCATTCATACCGATGTTTCAAATGTTCCTTCCCGTGCTTGTCTGCTGGGAAGCCTTCGAGATTAGCTTTCTATATAATTGGGTACCCATGTGCTATTTGATATTGTCTTCATTATTTTTCTTGTAATGACAAACAAATTAAAATAAATAAAAACATAAGATTTTACATCTATTTGGAAAAAGGATTATGTTGTTTTGAAAACATGGGTTAGCATGGATAACATTATGAATACAATATTGCCTGAAGAGGGCCGCGTTTTAATAAAATACCGTAGGTTTCATTTTATTAAAATGCGATCAAATTGAAATATTTAAGCGGCTGAACAACAAAATGTGTTGCTTTATTAATCTTCAGTCTTCATCATTTTACCTTTAACATTCAAGGCATGTTCTAGATAATTGTCTAGCGTTTCCTTATATTTGGTTTCCTACAGCCTTATGAAAGAAGAATCAAAAGATGGCGTCACCACACCTTGAGTGCAACGAAACTGAGATCGGAAATAATCTTAACTTCGAAATACATAGCGGTAACAAACCCCTTTTGATATGCAAAGCTGTAGCTGTGGGGATTATTGCAGTCATCGGCATCGTAACCAACATTACTTGTTTGATCGTTCTCCGCCGCATGCACGAAATGAATCCAGTAACACGCATATTCATGTCATCCATGACTGTGGCTGATCTTGGAACGTGTCTGTTTGTCTGCCTGCCCGTCTTCAGCTCTGTCATAGTTGACGCTTGGCCATTTGGTGACATTATTTGCACTATATGTAGCATGCTTAACATCAACTGTTTCTTCACATCTTTCATGTGTCTACTGAACGTCAACTTTGAGCGGTTTCTTGCTGTAACTTACCCATTTGCATATCCTAATTTAGTAACGGTTGGAAGAGCCAAGATAACGGTTGCAACTTTGTGGTTCTGTTCAATTGCCTTATCCGTTTTATGCAGCTACCTTCCTGGTCGAAGAGTATATTTCTCGAATACCATGCACACTTGTCTAACAGGCCCCAACAACCACGATGCTATAGATATATTCGGAACTGTTACCTTCTTAATGTTTGTCATTGTACCGTTCCTAACCAATTTGAGCTTGTTCTTGCGTTTGTATCTTTTGGCGCGGCACCATGCTAAACAGATTGCAGCGCTACAAAATGTCCAAAACACAGAATCACGGAAGACGCGAGCAGATAAGAAAACATTTATAACATATTTTATAATGACTATGGTCTTATCTCTCGGATACTCACCTCTGGTTTCAAGCACTGTCTATGAAAATTTAAAAGGGAAATCTCTGCCTGCATACTTTGTGTACATTGCCGAAATTATGGCATTTTCCAATAGCTTTACGAATGGGATGATTTACTATTTCCGGAATTCTACTTTTCGTCGTGAGGCGGGTAA
The DNA here is from genome assembly GCA_023653785.1 of Ophioderma brevispina. Lineage (NCBI taxonomy): Eukaryota > Metazoa > Echinodermata > Ophiuroidea > Amphilepidida > Ophiodermatidae > Ophioderma > Ophioderma brevispina. The sequence continues at coordinate 9,738 of JAMKCH010002767.1, forward strand.
AGTTTTACGTTCGATGATTACTCTTGTTGAGATTGGAACTGCAATGGAAAATGAGCGCATTCACTAGAAGTCCTAGATAAATTTATTAAACCGATTTACATATCGTATCATCTGAAAGGTGTTTCCAGATGTAGCTTGTACCGAGAAATATTCCACTCATTACGTTTAAGAATCTTGCTAAATGACTAGTGTTTAGGGCAAAATATGCAAACGTTTGTATCAATGCATACTGCAATCACTTTAAATATTATTGGAGAACAATTTAGATGTGTACAATGTGCTCCACATTAAAAAAAATGATCAGTGTGCTTTGTAGTTGTGACTCAAAATGATAATCGAAATACTCAGGTAAATGTTTTTATAGTACTCAAAATATGTAAATAATAGAAGCTTAAAATTGGCACAAATACCCCTTAACTTAATTCATTTGAGAAATGTTTACAACACAAACATACATGTATTAAATTACGGTAATATGTGCGAAAAATTATAAGGAATTACTCATTTTACACTTGTTGTTGTAACTTAATTGATTGTTGAAGTAAATCAGACCAAATCAGTTAAGTTAATAATTCAAAGTTATAACAACAAGACAGTTTGTACAACCGAAAAGGATACAAACAAGCAGTAATTTAGTATCTTATTTTCACTTCAAATTGTTGATAGAGAGTTCAAAAACCTCTGGTAGCAGTCGATTCTTTCATGTTTTGGTATGGTATTTTTCATTTTAATTCACAATATATTTATTTGAAAAAATAATATATAAATTAAATGTTCTCATGTATTCGCTGTAAGGTAGCGTAGTATTGTGGTTAAGTATTTGGTTTCATACACAGAGGGTCTCAGATTCTATTCCCAATTAGGTAGGACTGCATGTATAAAATTTAACATGATTATTTAACAGCTAACGTATTAAGATGAAAAATGCGATTAAAACAAGGTACATAGTTCCGCAAAACCTTTCTTTTTTCGTTTTCTCTCTTTTCTTTCCCCTATTTCCCCACAACATTTATTTGAGTTTAAGCAACTTGATTAATAATTGGACTAACTGATGGTAATTTCTTTGTGTACCTTACTAAATAAGCGCAATAAAGTAGTCTGATTTGAGTACATGTAGAAAAAATATCATGAGTTGCTGATGCAAACATCAGTTGTGGTGGTAATTGCCTAGTAAATACCTGCGAAAGGTAATACTCAAAAGTGCGTATTTGTCATAAAAGAAGCCATTTTGTAAAATGAATCGAGATCCCAGATTGCAATTTAATAACGACGGAGCTGGAAAAGCTAACATTCTGTCCGTCCATCCATTATAAAATAGTGCCACCCACGAAAATTACCTCTAACTTGACTTGCGTGAACCAATGAACTAATGGATAAGCGTTGACACGCACATTGCGCTATTTAATTTCCCTATTGTGCAAAATCTCAAAATACTTGGAAAATTGGGGACGATCTTCAGAAAAAATGTGCTATTATTGCTTTAAAAGATTACTAATTTAAATTACTCAATATAATTAAATGCACCCCGGTTACACTAAATTTTATTGAGTAGATACAGGACATTATATTTTGTGTGCATGTACCTGTCACATATCCCTACGGAAAGCAACAAAATCATTGACACGAGATTCCAAACCAGTTTTTTTAATGTTAGTGACTTCAAAAGCCGATTGACCGGCGGTTTATGTCAGCTGAACCGCGTTTCATTGTTTAAAACCGGTTCCAATAACAAAGAACCGGGGAGCATCCGTTGTTTGAGTTTTGAAGCCCCTGTTCTATAATAATTTACCGCTGTGATATTTTTACCGCTTTAGGTAGTATTACTGGACATTTTCAGCATTCCCTCCCCACCCCCAACTCCGAAACTATAGGTCGTACATAAACTGATAAACAAACCATGCGTATATGGAATACTTATAACCAGAAGAACAATTTGATATAATTTTCAACAAGATTCAAACAAAGTTAATCTTTGCCCTCTTATGTAACCTTCCAATGTCCCCCTCACCATGAAACATGAGAAATCTGTGATCTCCCTATAGCCAAATATCTTTCTTTGCATAACTCTGTGCCAAGTTTCAGAGAGTTATCATCAAATGCGCAATTGCCCCACAATTTGTCACGAATCTATTACAAGCACCGCGCGAAAGCTTGTATAACAATATCAAAATGATTTTTAAAAATGCAATATACATTATTTATATTAATCCTAAATTTAGAATAAAGTTTAATGTAGCATGCAATTCCATTGGCGAATGCATGCTAAGCGCGAATGAAATAGGCATTAAAAACCTTATCATGCCCGAACATTTTAATAAACACATGAAGAAATCTGAAAATTCATGTGCAATACAATGAAGTTAAAGGACGATACCAAATGGAAAAGACTGTATTAGCATGCATTAAATGTTAAAACTTGGTTTAAAATGTCATCAAATTTTCATTTGCTATTGACTGTTTCTGAAAATATAGCTTTGCAATAATGTTGTCCTGATCAATTTATTACATTATTATTGAGATAAAAAGGCCTCATGGTAGGGAGATATCCACAGAAGCATGAAATTATAATGAAAGTAGAATGATGTAGATGGCAAATGCAATATAGCCGGCATTGGATCTTATTTCATACATTTATTTAATAACGCTCATGAAATTCTGACATAGTGTGCATCTTTTACCATTTGGCACAATTCTCTAAAAACACCATTTTTGCACTCCATTAAGCAACACAAGGGCTGAAGTTTCATTATAACACCAACATGGGGAAGAGCGTGGTACACTGGTAAAGATATTTTCCTCCGGAGCAGATTGTCCAAGGTTCAAATCTCACTTAGATCATGAAATTTAAATTGGAAGCAGATCAGCCATGACAAAGACCTTGCTACAGACAGTTCCATTCCGGGTAACGCCAGTCTGTCGAAGCTGTAAACCAAGACGTGATATCTACGGCGTGCAGTTGTTAGCGTTATTCCCTTCCTTTCTTCTTTCAATCAAACAATAAAAAATAACACCAAAATAAGGTTATTAAGATACACATGACTACTCCTGGTGTTAATTTGATTTCTTGTTGGAATTCAGACTATCATCGGTGTCAGAATAACACCCATCAATATCAAGATGTTAAACCTTTTGGTTCTGATGTGATTAATATGTGTTGTTTCGTTATCAATTGATTTTTTGGCCTTAACACACCTCTACTTTTCCAATCATCTTACAAAGCTTTTTGGAAATGTTTGTATATAAGAGACTTGTGAGGTATGTGAAAGAAATGTGGATAGCAAATTTTGAGAAACTGCTTGTACTTTTAACTTAGGGAAATTAGGTAATAAACCAGGTGTGCAGGAGATATGGCCCGCCGGGCTTCATAGTCACTTACAACGGGAAAGAATAGGGCACTCGATTTCAGTACTCTTCACGCAATATAGTTTCACGCTTTATTCAGTTGTCGTCTATGGAGGCCGGACTATGGCCAGGGCGGACCATATCTCTTTTTACACCGGTCTTCACTTCAATGAACAGATTTGACCAACTTTGGTGATCTTATCGGAAAACGAACACGTCAAATCTCAATTTGTGGCAGTGCGAATTTTATTTTGTTAGTGTCGCAAAAACTCGCAATATGGTGGACTTAACACTGACTGTTGCGTATCTTATGACGACCCCTAAAACGGAGAAAGAGAGCGAGCGAACTTGATAAGATCAATATCTATCTGCAGTGGTGACAGCTTCAAAGGGGCGACTAACTAAAAATCTTCGTCAAGAGAACACATTGACCTAAAAAAATTTGGACACTCCGATTCTTTATTAAAATACAGATACTCAAAGTAGCCGTCTGGGAATTTTCCTGAAAAGGCTTTTAGTTAAAAGGCAGAAAGAGGAAAGATGAAATGGACAAGATAATCAAGTATTTGATTGATTTATTGAAAAAAATAAAAAGTTTTCTTTTTAAATTATTCCACTTGTGTATTTCATACCTGAAATATAGTTTGAATGCAATTGCCAAATATATAAATGAGAATTACACTTTTGTGGTTATGACTCGTTTTTAATTATTCGGAATTTTTCTTTCAGGTTTCGGTTTTTCTTTTTTATTTGAACAAACTCACTGGCACAAGATGGGGTGCTCGGCCTACTTACCCTAAGATCGACGGCACTTGCCATATGCTACTCTTTGTGCAGCGTATGATTGGGCCGTTAGGGGAGGAAAGATCAAGCCATGCCAAAAAGCTTGATCTAGCATTAATGCATCCTGCCGGCTAAACACACATGTCTTCGCCCAACACCAACGGACAACTTATACATCCTAGCAGGAATTGCTCCACCAGACATCCGTCGTAGTGTAGCGAGCATGCAAGAGCGTATCTGCCAAGTATTTAATGTGAAGCACTCAATGTCTGGACAGAGACCAGTTGCTAACCGCCTTAAATCCAGAGAGAGTTTCTTACACAAAGTCCAACCCCTTGAAACAGTCTCTAAGGAGTTTAAGAGAGTCAGTCGCCTTGTGGAAAGAAAGACTTGCTATCATCCAAGTAACATCTATTGGTATCGAACCTGGTGAGCATCTTCCACCTGGAGCTGACTCCTCCTGGGCTGAATGGCGATGTCTCAACAGATTGAAAACCAGAACCGGCCGATCTAAGGTTTCCTTGCAGAAGTGGGGCTACCTGGAAGCAGATCAGGACACTACCTGTGATTGCGGAACTGCGCCACAGACAATGGAACATCTCTTGGTCTGCCCAATGCTGGAGCAACAATGCACAGACAAGGACCTTGCAGAATTCAGTGAAGCAGCCAGACATTGTACACACCTCTGGCTGGATCATATTTGAGAACCACTGTGTTTGGACACGATAAGAAGAGGTTACCAATTTATCGCTCACGCGTTATTTTTTTATATAACTTTAAATTATAAAAAGACAATGATTGTTAAGGCTTAATCAATAGAACAGAAGACAGTAATGTTTTTTTTACATTTAGCAGCTAAAAATTACATGTCAAATTTTGTGATACAAACATTTAGTGGTATAAACGTTTACTAAGTCAAAATTGTTTAAATTGTACTATACTGACATTATAGATACATCTCAAAGGCGCTTTTCACTAAGAGAATAAAGGTATTGTCCCTGCCGTGTATCTATATCGTGTCATATCATACGGGCGACAGCATTATTTTAAGTAGAACAACAAGGCACAGCCGAGTTGTTTTACCCTTTTTTTGCAAGAAATTCGTAATTTTGTATTTTCTGTCTGTAACCGTGCAGAAATTACAACACCAGCGGCCTATGGGGCACCGTGATGATACAAATTTACTTGGTCAAACATACAAAACCGCACGATCAGAATCAACTGAAATTTGGAAAAACCTTTTCTCATGTAATTCACCGTGAATCATAAACAAAAAAAAAATGAAGTGCTAGAATAACGAAATACACTTTTCAGTAATACTAAGAACTAAATTAATTTTTACTCTATGATGGACTCTTAAATGCATTTTTTTGGAATTTGGCGTTCTTTTGAAACAAGGCCGAACTCGTATTTACGCGATGCGGAAATATGTCCCCACCGATTGTTTGCGTCACTAAGGCCGGGAACAAATTGAATACATAAGGACAACCCCCTTAATTCTGGCCAACACTCAATTAAACTTGGGACCACTAGACCACCTTACTTAAACCATGCCAATGTAAAATTGGAGGGGTATTTTACACCCAAAATATAATCAGGTCGGGGAAAATGCATTATGTATTTAAGCTTGCCAACAGCCTTTGAGACAGGAAAAGTGACTCAAGAAATCTTAAAATGCATCATACAAAAATCCCTTAAAATTCACTAAATATGAAAAATTATTCAAATTGGCAAACTATTTCTGGAAAAAACATGTGACCACATTTTAAATTTGGGGACCCATACGGACCTGGAAAGAGGTGGAACACCGAATTTTACGTATTTTCACTTTGCCAAGACAGGGAAACATAGTTATACCGTTGTTGTGGTATACTGTGCTCCCCAACCTAGCAATTACGCGATTTTTGCATATTAATTAGTCATTTGCATATTTGAATTTTGCCGAAATACGACCCAAAATCTAATCAGGTCGAGAACTCCTAAGCCCGCTTCTTCCACCAATTGCAGTCATTATAGCCCTTGCGAAACTCCAGAAAACTTGTACACAAGCCTTTGCGAGAGATTTGTCATAAATTGCAAAATAGAACTTAATTAGAGGATTTTACAACCAAAATCTAATCAGGTTCTGAACTCATCTACCCACTTCTTTCCACCAAGTAACATTCCATCGTAGCCAGATTAATGTACACAATATGGCACAATGTTCACTTTTCTTGTGCAATATTGACCCTTTCCCTGACCTTTTTCCCCTACCCCCCGACAGACCCAGGGAGGACATGGGGGGAATGAATAATGGTGAGTAGGGGGGTTTCCCCAATTACAATATACCCAAGTTATGCTACTCTAGCTTCATCCAGAAAAAGAGATATGCTCAAATGTTCCAAGGTTAAAATTTATCACGACATTACGGACGGAGCCCATTTTATAGTCCCTCCTGAACTTCCCCTGGGGGGAATGCTTACATAGTAAGTAGGGGGGTTTCCCCTCGTACATATACAAAAAGTTTAATTTGCACTCTAGCTCATTCCAGAAAAAAAAAGATTGCCTCAAATGTTCAGGGTTAAATTTTTATCCGGCCATACGGACGGAGCCCAGTAATTCACCTCATGAAACTTCGTTCGGCGGGGGGGGACAAAAAATGCCTTCTAGCGAGATTTCACCATATCTGAGCGATTGGACCAAAACATCTTGGTCGCAACCGTAAAAATTATGAAACAAAACCTTCAAACCCCGCTTCAAACATCTCAACTTTGATTTAAATTTATGATTATAATTAATGAGCGGGGTTCATGCATTACAAGTAAACTTACCGCCAGCTTGGGTCTTGCATGTGTTATCGTTTTTGTTTGGTAAAGTCTGTATGCGTAAATTATTGTTGCTCTTAAAGCGCTACCAAAAATAATTGCCACGTCAGAAAAATCCTGAGCATTGATTGCTGAGTCTTGAAGTAGATTTTTAATGATCTTATAAATATTCTTAGTTGATAATAAATTAAAGGCACTCTTATGTGATTTGCAACTGTTTTTATTATTAGAAGTAGTACAGACGACATTAAAGAACGTGTTGTACTTTTCTTTAAATAAAATATCAACGATGAATAGAGCAATAAATGCCTCGTTGATGAACTAGGTCTTCATTGCGTTTCTCATGACTACTGCTTTTATGTAATACGGTCTTTCTTTCACAGCTGTCTATGTGAGCATTGAAAGACACTATAGAATATAATTCCAACTCTGAAAGATACATTAATTTTTCTTTTTATTTATTTGTTTGCAATTATACGAGGAGCAAACTAAACTACAGTAGATATTTAAACACCTAAATGCACAAAAACATTCACAGAATGGGCTCTTGTAAATCCCTACCAGTATATTAGCAGCTTTGTCACAAACACAACATACGCACGGGAGAATTTGGCTTAGTATATGCCTGATGTACAGGCGACACAAAAGTTGTTGTAATCTAACTTTACCAATTGCAGGTAACAACAATTTCGAATACAATAATGCAAAAAATCAATTAAAAAAATGAGGGCATTGTTGGTTTCTAGCTGGCAAAAATGACTGGGGGGGGCGATGACACGATGTAAATTAGCCCCATAAATGGTTCAAGGTCAATCGGGTAAAATTTACCCAATGAGCAGATTTTGTTTGAAACTGGTGATAAGTTGTTAGAATTGTCTCACAGGATCCAAAATTGTATTATTTACAGTGTGTTGACATTGGTTGGCTAATTACATAGCAACATGTCGCAAGGGTCTACAGGGTCTATGGGAGGACACAAACTTTCCCGGAATTCGCAATGGTGATACAAAAGATCAATTAGAATGCATTTTTATGGTTCAGTATGACACAAGGAATCATTTGACACACTTTTCAACAAAATCGGAAGCATTTACCCCCCAGGGTGATTGACCCATTATGGGGCTATACGCTTTAATAAAGGTTGGAACTAGGCAAATATATACTTTTTCTAATCCTTATGATAAGACGAATGAGTTAGTGTACATTAAAAAACCAATTTGACTAGATTTTAAATTGTTCCCTTACTAACATTTTCCCCTTGAAGAAGGGGGCATCAGTAGAGGAAAATGGGCACCCAATCATTTTCTGACAGTTTGGGTTCTATTGAAAACCCAAACAAAAAAAATCAATGTTAGCTGAAAATCCTACGGGGAATACCACACCACCCTACACTAACAGGTAAAAAACAAACTAAGACAAAAATGATCCGACATGAACGAGCCTTGTCATTGGTTAGCCTAAGGGAAATCACACACCAGATTGGTCAAAACAAATGAAATAGGACGCCAAAATTTGCATAAAGGAAAAGGGATGGCATAGGACTATTCTTCTCCAGGGGCAAATGCATTTATTTATTCAGACAAGCTGTCATAAAATGTTATAAAGATAGTTCACGTTGGGATATTTTTCGTTTCTTTTCTCTATCCACAATTTTTTAAAGCCTTTTCGCAGTTCAGATTTCTTGTGATGATGCATTGTGTCCTGGTTAAGTCCGAGTACACTTGTATTGGTGTGTCCAATGTATTCTCATGAAACCAGTAATTTCAAGGGTAGTTGTGATGTACTTGAAATGTCCTTTTTGTTATGACGGCATTCGCAAAAACGATGTACTGAAGTACCCGATATGTACTGTTTAAGGCCAGGGATTTTTAAGATCTTAATTAATGTACTCATTGTGCTCTAAATGTACTTCTAGTAATTAAAGTTGTACTTGAAATGTTACTTTGAATACTTAGAACATTTGTCATTACTGTACTCAAAGTATACTCTTTGTTCCATTTCTCTAAAGAGGGATGACCCGATTTAAGTATATAAATGGAACCTTGTGGCGATCAGGGCGCTAATTGAGCCGAGTCCGTGCAATGCGAAGTTCCATACTATCATGGTTACTAACGGTGACCACGTAACTCTATACCGTGCGGTTAATAAATACAGGAGGGCCCATAAATTTCGTTGTATGCCCGAACTTTCGTATTTGCCATAGATCCATATTGAGGGTAAGGAGCAAAAAACGACGGCGCTAAGTTCAAGCCCCCTGGTGTAGTCTTTATATTTCGAGTACACAGTGCTATGATCGAGTACAATGTTCCCGAATGTACTTTTTCTCTAGACATTCTTGAGATTGGAATTTGGAACAATAAAGTGTTACTTTTCGAGTATATTATCAAGTACATTTCGAGGAGATTGTTTATATCGAGTACATTTCCGATACCATGTACTACAAACGTGCTTTTTCCTATGGACATTAATGAGGTGCATATTTGCAACGTGAAGCTATTACTTGTCGCGTACAATGTGCTCAATTTTTACTTTTTCTTTAGATATCACCCCAGAGATAACTCGAAATGAGATGGTACTTTCCGAGTACATTTCGCGTACATTGTGTTCGAAAGATACTTTTTCTCTTGGCACTCCTTAGATACATATATATAGTACAGCAAACTAGTACACTTAGGGTACAATATACTTTTTTCTATAGATATTCCAAAGACTCACATTTGAAACAACAAACTAGTACATTCGAGTAAACGGGTACAAGGTTCTCGAAATGTACTTTTCTGTAAACACATTTTGAATACGTTTCTAGTACATTCGAGTACAACGTTAAATCATGGACATAGGAGAAGAGGACCCACAACACATTAGCTTCAAAGACCCTATCACGTTGCCGCCTTTTGTTATTAAATCCCACCATGATCCCATTTACCGGCTTAAGGTAATGCAATAATCACCCTCTCGGCAGATGTACACGTGTGAGATTCTTGTCCGAAATGATGGTCCAGGACTTATTATTTCATCTACTTGCCTCGCCAACTCCGAATTGATTTCATTGCAATCTCCAACTCTAAAATAAAATAATAAAATAAATTTTGTGCCAAGAATGGGAATTGATCCCACGACCTTTCGATTACAAGGCGATCGCCTACAAACGCACGCCACGCAATCCAAGCCGACAGAAAGTCGGTCTCTTGTTATACTCATTATCATGAATAGCGCCACTACATACGAGAAGAGTTGAATATGCTCCTGGAGCAAGATTTCGGGCCAGAATCTCGTATTAACCATCACTCATGATACCAACCACGCGTCGGCCACCAAATATCCACAACAACAACAAAATTAACCTAACCGAAAATTAAAGCTACTACAATTTGGTGTGTTTTTGAGCTAAAACTACATGAAGGGCACACTTGGGCACAAATTCAGTCATTACATTTTGTTACAAGGTCCACTGAAATTTCCTAAAACCAATTCTTAATTCTTTAACCGACTTCTTAATTATTAACCGGATGTTAAAACTACTACAATTTGTTGTGTTTTGAGTTGAAATTACATGAATGGGCACCCTTGGGCACAAATTCAGACATTACATTTTGTTACAAGGTACACTGAACTTTCATACCACCAAATCTTAAGAGTCGGAAGCAGGGTTGGCCGGTATTTCCCGCCCCGGGAAACACCAGACGGTAACTAACAACCACAGATAAGCACTTTCATGCAACAAATGACACAGGGGGTTGATGGTGTTTTCATTTTATCACTAACTTAGCTATTGGACTCAAGTCTTTTGATCTGTAGATTCTTGCACATTTGAATTTTCAGGATATGAATCCATCGTTTCTCTCAACAATTATTTAATACATCAAAATGACTACACAATGTAAATAGCCACAGATAGACAATATTCACTAAATTGGTCCAGGTAAAGAAGTGAACTTTGCCAGCAAACAGTGAGTGCACATGTATGCTAAATGACAAGTACACAACAGTTAGAACTGGCTGACTGCAGAACATCCTTCACTGTCAGTTTTTATTCTAAATTCTATCATTCATGTCTTAATTTTATCCTTGTGTAACTGGTCCTTTTTCATAAGAACCAAAACATGTATTATTGTCCAGGCCTTCATTTATAAAAATAAGGTAAACTCTCCTGAGTTGAGAACCAGAAGCACAACAAGGGGCTCATTTACTTAAAGACACTATCAGTGATTTGAAAAATATTTGAAATTTGCAGGAATAGCTTCAAAGTGAAGGATAAGTCTGTAGAATTCTCATAAGTTACCTTTTCCAGCTGTAGAATTGACAGAAAAGGAAGAAAACGGCAGTGTTCCAAGATACGATTCTCCATTCAATTACGTGTTGTAGTAAGTGTCCGTTCGGACAGTAATGACTAAAATATCCGATTCTGTCCTTATTAGGTTGCTTCTGGTCTTATCATTTGCAGGGTATGTTAGGATACCTGCACTTGTTACATACATGCAAAAATCTGATTTTTGATGATTTTTTCGATTTGCTGATTTAGCAAATCACTGATAGTGTCTTTAAATGTCATATCAAAAACATAGGCCTTTAGAGTAATGTTCAGGAGAGCTGTAGGAGCTCTGGAGCAGGTCTGATTTGAGGGTAAAATAAGCACTGGCCTCATCTGGTTCTTGTTGCTTTATAATTATCAATTAGTGAAGTGGAGTTGAATTTGAATTAAACCTTTCAAACATACCCAGATTATTACCACAACATTTATAACTGTAAAATATAGTTATTTGAGGTTCACCCGTGATGTCTTCAAATTGTACTTACATCGTATAGTATTTCCCGGGTATCGACCAGGTATTTCCCAGTATTTCCCGGTATTTCCCTGTATTTATCAGTATTTACCAGTATTTACCAGTATTTACCACTATTTCCCGCCCTAGGTGGGAAATACTAGTATTTCCCGCGAAATTGCCAACCCTGGAAGTGGTCGGAACATTTTCAAATCGTTTTCACAAGATGTTTAACAATTACGGGTCACAATATCACCCAAAACCAGGAATGTCTCCTCTATTTAGTGGCATCAACTTTCAATAAAACCATGGAAACTGAGTGTACTACACGTGTTCCAAAGACCCCTACAGCACGGGGTCGCAACATCCGGCGAACCTGCAAGTTTTGTGAACAGTTTACACCGCTGTTACTGCATCGATTGCGGCAAAGCGATAAGATCACAGGCCGTCGCGGTGTATGCACAACAAAAGACGTCGAGTGCCTGGCTTTTGTCGAGATGAATGGGTAATTGGTTTAGATCATTTATGGCTTTCACGTTGTAGGTCCTCTTATCTACTAGGTCCATGGTTTATAAATGTACGTACATTTATTATGTACAAGGTGAACAAGTAGAGTGATTGAAATCCAGTACATTTTGAGCACTCTATGTCAGTGTTCTCGGATTCGTGTTCCAAATCTGCACTTGATGAAATTTACTACAGGTATTTTCAAGTACAGTACTCGAAATGTACTTGAATTTTACCAGCGTGGGTAGTATCAGGCTCGCCGACGGAAGATACACAAGCCGAAGTTGCATGTAGTCTTCTAATGTGTTGAACCCTACCGTTACCACAAAAAGTGTCTTGAAATTGAGTTCTGTACAATGTTTGGTTCATTCATGAAACTTGAATATAGCCCGAGCAAATAATCATATCTTGGAAAGAATTGTTCATGTTGTAACATAACAGACATGGATAATCAATTTGTGGCAAAGTTCATTATCCCATGCAGCCATGAACTGACGCGAGTGTTTTATCTCTCGTCGTTAGGTGCGTAGTTCATGCGCAGTTGACACGCTTGAATTTGCGAAAGGGCTTATTGAAAATATCATTGCGCATAGGGAAGAATATCTCATCTTTTTAGGTCATACGGTAGATCTTGACCGTCTCATAATCAGCCACAACAAGCATGTCATCATGTGTTACGGCCAAACCCTGAGGAAAACACAATCCTTCAGCCACACATGTCACCAACCTACCGGAGGTAGCACAATATTGCTCTATTACACCTGTTCCTTTTACTGGCAATCCCTCTTCTGAATTCCTAAGACACCTTCCTACAAATATGCAATCCGTTTGCTCATTGTAACATACTCCAAGAGCTTGAGGAATGTCAAAGACGTGGCTTTCCCTACCTGACTCTATTTCGATCACAAGAACCTTGCCCTTTTCCCAATTACTCACTGTAATATATCTCCGAGACATAATCGCTACGTGAGAAGGTGGAATTCGAGTTTTTACGGTCTTTTTAACGTTCCCATCGGGCGATATGATATATATTACTGATCTTTGAACATCTGCTACCACTATGGTACCATCGGGTGATGCCTTGATCTTGTAAGCATTGACATCTTCCCGTACCTTCTCATCAAGTTGGCTAAATTTAAGAGTACCTATATATTTGTTTGAAGACGGTGAATACATCTCCAGATGTGAACATCTTGCTATCAGATATTTACCATCTGCTGTCACGGCCACACCGCGTGGCTCATTCCTCTTGTCCTTTTTGGACGATAGAATTAGATTTGATCTTTTCTTGTACCTATCCTTCTTATGCTTGCTACGACTGTAAACACACACTTGTTTGGCATCAGTATCACACACTAAAAGCACACCGTCGGATGTTGCCGCGACATCTATTGCACCTTCGAAGTGGTCTAGTTCTTGAACTTGTTCCAGCTGCCATTTCGCTACGTTCACCAGTCTATCAATATTGATGTTAATTGTATTCGGCGTGTAAGCTGTACACTTAGTCATACCTATCATAGCATTTCTACAAACTTCTCCCTTAGTATCAGTGCCTAATACATACTTCATACTTCGAATAAGTCCATCATATTGGACAACATATTCGCGAATCTCTTTATTGTCCACAACTTGTTTAGTTCTGTCTCTGACAGCCTTGATTTCTTCATCCTGTTTTTGCAAGTGGCTTTTTTCAGCGTCGATTTTGTCCAATCGTTTTTGTTCTTTCTCCTGCACCTCAAGTTTAAGGGTTTGAAATGCTTCACATATTTGTGCAATGGCCACTTCTTTTGTTGGTCAATATGGTCAACTTGTGCTTTCATTGAGTGATTAATATCCTCAGCTAGTGCTGTAAGGGCTTGAACACTCTCTTCAATTTCCAATACCTCTGTGTTCATCTGGTCAAGGAGTTGATTCACCTCTGCTTTCTGTTTGTCGTGCAAGATGGACATGCTTGTGATATTATGATCTTCATTATGGTGTTTTTCTACAACACACGTACTGCAGACAGACAGCTTGCAATTTTGACAATAATGTTTAATTTGTTCATTATGTGTAGGACATGTCAAATTGGACGTTGGATTGTCTGCGTCGTCACACTTGTCGTAATTTTCAGCAAGGTTTCGCAATCTCAAGTTGGTTCGCATGGCACCCACGCCATCTTCTGCGATTTGGGTGACGTGGCGGCATTCCGGACATTCTATAAAACTTCGATCTCCTTCCAGCATCTTCTGAATACAAACAGCACAGCACACATGTGGACAGTCCAACTCTTTTGGTGTATTTGGATCTTTGAACAGTTGAAGACAAACAGGGCAAGAAAGATCCACTTCTGCCACGATAGAAAAAGACGGTGAAGCCATGTTATGTGTAATGAACGGGTATTGCTGTTGTGTGCTCCTAACCGCTGCTAGGTGTCAAAGTCCATACAGTTCATGTTACGCTAAAACTAAAGGTTCCACAATGTGCACAACACCGGTGATTTCTATACCTAACTGTATACTGTGTTTTTATTTATAAAAAGATTTAACTGCTCCGTTACATGTTTACTTGCAACCGAGTATAATTGACATGAGGTGCTTGAAGAAGTTCACTGCACATACACAATAAAATATTAATTCCGCAACTCTACTGAAATTAACGACTGGATAGGTTCATTTCAATGTAAATTTGTGAATAGGTACCGATGATTAATAGTATCGGAACCGTTATATGTGACGTGTGATAATTATATCTCTTGTGTTGGGTCTGGTATAATTGAGTGGCCAGGAAACAGGAAATTCGGCCTGGCGTCAGATTTTGGATGGAAAAAATATTCCTCAAAACTAAATATATGTGATATCTTAATAGTTTATTATTGACAGTATTATTGAAAACAAGAATGCAACTTTATGCAAAATGAATATAATTGACCTCAAAACAATTAGTTAATAATCTGTTCGCTTCAAAAATGGAACGTCTGTGAGGGTTATTTATTTTCCTCTCCGTTGAATGAAATAGAAAGCATGTATGGTGGAAATGGTTGAAAGATTTGTACAAAGGTAAGTTTGTACGACGCTGAAAGCCAAGTAAAAGTTCGTCACAACTTCCCGCTCGCATAAATGTAAAATTCCCATTTTCACTCTCCCGCTCCCCCCCCCCCCCTTCGTTTTTAAAGGTGTTCGAGATAATAGTTTTTAACACGATCAAGCAAAAAGAGAGGAAATTTGGCCGCGAAGTGACCGAAAAAAGTGGCGGTCAAATGCGAAAAAAACACGAGTAACGCATAACTTTTTTGACTAAAAAAGGGTTCGAGTGAAGCTGAGAGATTTTTTTCTTGTTGCCCCAATAGGTCACTAGTATATATAACATATTGCTTGACCGGCAAGAAGAGTCATTTTTTATTGGGACACAGGCATATTTTCAGCAAAAGACAAAATTCTTTAAATTAGCTGTAATGCATTCGATACGGTGTCTCATGATTTTATATTTAAAACTTTGAAAGCTTTCAATTTTGGGAAAGATATTGTAAGTGGTTTGAAGCACTTACAAATATGCATTTTTTTTTTCAGTAATAATAAATGGGAATAATCCGTTTAAAATTGAACGTAGCTGTAGGCAGGGCGAAATCCGCTTTCGCCACTATGTATTTGTCTTATGTGCTGAAATAATTGGCATCAATGATAAGAGAAAATAAGTATATCAAAGGAATTCACATAAATGATATGGATTTTAAAATCTCACAGTATGCAGACGATACCACTCTAATTTTGGATGGTACAGAAAGGTCACTTCAAGGTGCCTTTGATACTTTGAATAATTTTTCGAGAGATGTCTGGTTTGAAGATTAATATTGACAAAACAGTGGCTGTGGATTGGAGCATATAAAATTAGAACCGCAAAATTTTGTAAAATATAAATATAACATGGAACTTTGATGGTAATTTTATTTTTTTCAGGGATTTCTTTTAATACTAATTTGGTACAAATGGTTGAACAGAATTATGATAACTCATATGATTCGATGCAAAAAGTTATTTCAAATTGGAAAAAAAGGAATCTTACTGTTCTGGTTCGAATAGTAGTAGTGAAATCATTGGTTCTTCGGAAGTTAAGTTACGTTGCTCAGATGCTCCCGAGCCCGAGTAAAGTTTTTATTAAAGCAGTTAATAATCTCATTTTCAAATATGTATGGAATGGTAAACCTGATAGAATAAAAAGAGCCCAGTTCATACAATGAGTATGGGGGAATTAAAATGCCAGATGTGGAATCTCATATAAATGCATTGAAAATAAATTGAATTCGGAAGATACTACTGCAAGTTGATAAAAAAGGATAAAACTTTTCAGAGTATGTGTGAATGTAACTACTGATGATATTTGTTGTACAGGTTTACTTCTATTTAATGCCATGAAAAATAGGATAAACAATAAGTTCTGATATGATGTTTTACTTCCTTGGGCCTCATTGATAAGTATTGTTAATAATTCCAATTTAGATTTTAACCGCATTGCAAGGCAGTACTTGTGGTAGAATGGTAAAATTAAGATTGGGGTCAATCTATAAAATATAATCATTGGAAAGAAGTGGGGTTTCAATTTATAAATGATTTACTGAAAGATAATGGGAGTAAGAACTAATATTCTAGAATATAATGGTATCATTAAAGCTATTCAATCCAACTACAATATCAAAAAGTTAAGTGGATTAAAATTAGCATCACCTTTTCGACCTAGTAATTTGGACTGTTTGTTTGAACAAAGTAAAGGTTGTAAACTATTTTATGATGCTTTTGTTGGGTCGAAAAGAATGAAACAAACAGTTAGCAATGGCAGTTAGAATTTGGTTTGGAAAATGAGAAGTGGAAAACCTTTGTCTCCTAATTTTAAAGTCTTCTAATGATACGAAGTACAGATGGTTTCAATATCGAATTAATCAAAGTATAATCCCTAATGCTAAATTTAACATAAGGGGAAGGATCGGGGAAAGATGTGTACATTTTGTAAGGTTTTAACTCAGAAACAATTACGCCTTCTTGTGTAGATTGCAAGTTTAAAGTATTTGGGGAAAATAACTTCACTAAATGGATTAAAAAACAAAATAAGTTTTGTTATTTTATAATTAAATTACTGCCAATTAACAATTCTTTTTGGATCAAAATACCAAGAAATATGTAATATGCAATAAGTTCTTGAAAAAAATGGTTTTTGTTTATGGTAAAAACTTTGCACTGGGTAATTGGGGTTCAAGGGAAGGACTCATTAGTTGGACATGCATTGAGTTAAATAAGGATCTTCATAACCATGCTGTTCTTTTTTTTGTTCTTTTACTTTCATTTCATTAAGTTTCTGTTAAAATATTACGAATTTTCCTTGTATGTCCTTACTTTCCTTATTGTATAAGAGCTTAAGTTGTCATGTAATTGTAATGATTATACAATGATAATGTAAAGGTCACTAATAAGTGGCGTTCTTTGTCCAATATGTACTTAAAGACGTCCAAAAAAAATAGCTGAAATGGGTCCGCTTGGGACTTGCATTGACTGCACAGTTTTACACCCATTACAATAGCCCCATAGTATAGAAGGATATAGTTCAAAACGAGTCATGTGGCATTCAGCCTTCTTTGATTTCAGTCAAAGGATCTTCGTTGTAGAGTTTAAATTGACATACATTGGTAAATAGGATTTGAATGGAATTAATAACATAAATACAAAAGTCATGGACCATTCTGAAGAGTTTACAGGGAAAATGTACACAACTTGATGGTATTATCTTGTGGTTATTGTGTTGCAGTTGTGTAACTAGTCACCACTGTAAAAGCACCTCGGAGTGGTTTATTACAATTGCGTTTAATATACAGGACAAAGAACTGTTTTTAGGATGATTCATTCAGGTGAGGGTTAACACAGTAAAGCTATACAAACATGCAAGTTTTTACCAAATGGAGGGCACCTTGTAGCAAAATGTTGGCAGTGCTCTTTGCAGTAATGGCGTTTATTCCTACTTCAGTTATGGGATGAGTAGAGGTGATATTGGTCTCTTATATTTTTATGTTATTTTTGGGGTCACAAAACTGAGATCCATGTGGGAGGAGCTTTGCCACCTTTGAGGCAATTTAGAAATTTCGCTAACGTAGATCCTTAAAAACGGACCTTAAAATACCAAAGAATTAGTCCATCATGTTGGACCTGATCCTGCCCCTTACAGTATTCCCAAAAATGTCAAAAGGGATGCGATTCGAATGCTATGGAGAAGGATCAGTAGCATCATTAATGGCAAAGAAAGTCAGTCAAAATATTGCAGATGAGATGGAGAAAAATACAAGGTTGTCAAGGGTATCAAGGTGGGGTCGAGGCTGAGGAGGGAGAACTCTTTCCTTGCTATGTGTAAAATTCAACCCAATTAGCATGTTCGTCTTTCTAATGTACCTGGGTTTTGTCCGTTCCCCAAACTCAAGCGTAACTCTACGTGTATATATGTCATGCCTAGGTTTGTAGAACATACGCATGATACAAGTAGGGTTATGCACGAGTTTGGGCGGACGGACCTGGACCTTAATGGACACTTGAAAAGGTTCCCTGCATCATCGGTTTATGGTGACTCTTTCTATACAATCTTCCAGTCAGGTTATTCATCTCCCAATGTGGACCATGAGGCCATATTAAATATTCATGAAGAGTCCCCTACAGTAAGGTAACTTTCCGATGATAACCTACGAGGGCTGAAACCGGGGAGGGGGGGGCACTTGTTATTCAAAAGGTGGATATGATGTGTGAACAATAAAAAACGCGTAAAAAGGGTCTCTTTTTTCCAACAGGCGATGTACGCGCGTACATTGCTTAGGATGTCAAAAACAGCAAAATCTGGAAAAAAAGGGTATTTTTTCGTAACCCCGAAATTGTGAGGTACGCGAGATTCAAAAATCATCAAAAATTTGTATTTGCAGTAAGCAAACGCGAGCAAAGCCAGATTAATAAGGGTATATTACCCACACAGATGACATTGCTTATTATTAAGGTAGCAAAAACTGAAAAAAAAGATTGTTTATGGCCGCAAAACAGACAAAAATGCTTGTTTAGGGTAGTTTTTAGCCCCGGTGGAATAACTGTTTAGGGTGCATTTCGGAAGTCCATGTTCACGCATTCAATCCACCTTTGAATACAAGTGCCCCCCCCCCCCCCGGGGTGCTGTGGAAGACTCATAGTCTTATTGTTGCTGATAGTTTTGAAAGTTATATTGAAGATAACCGCCTCCTTGACATTGAGTTATAAGGCATTTCTAAAACATGGTACTTTAGTATAGATTAATCTTTGTTGTCTCTGGACATAATGCGCCCACTCCGGCTGTCTAAAACTCCGCCCATCTCACCTAGTTGATCTGAAGGATGAATAAGGGTTGTTCCTCATGATTTGTTCTTCAACACTTACAGGCCCGGAATTTATCTTAGGGCCAGTTGGGCCCGGGCTCAGGACTCTGAGGTCTGGGGCCCTAGATAGCAAAAGGGCTAAAAAAAATCAATTCAAGTAAATCAAAATGTAATGATCAATGATTGCCATATTAGCTATATTGTACCAACAGTTCAACAACAGCGGCGGCTGAACCAGGGGTGCAGGGACATGGCGCCATCACTGCTGAAAGTGGAGGTCCTCCCCCCCACAACGTGCACGATGTACACACACACACAACACACAAACACACACACTAATATAAATGGCAGAATCTCCAAGTCTATAATGGAATAATTATACATGTTATTCATGTTGAGTAAAAAAAACCTACATCAGGAATCAAAAAACAAAATAGTAAAATAGTTATTTTTTTTTTTTTTTTTTTTTTTTTTTTTTTTTTTTTTTTTTTTTTTTTTTTTTTTTTTTTTTTTTTTTTTTTTTTTTTTTTTTTTTTTTTTTAGAATTATTCTGCTCAAATGTTGGCTTTGGTTATGAAGAGGATAAAACGGCTTTCAGAGAAAACGGTTTATTGTGGTTATTTGAACTTTGGAAGAAGAAGTATGCCTATTTTGCTGGGAAAATTAAAAATCCTGTTGGCCTTTTTTGAGCTACACAAAAGATGCATCGTTTAGATAGAGTACATGGTTCTTATGCAGTGCTTTTGGTAAAAAAAAACACATTTAACACCAAATTTATATTTTAAAAAAAGTAAAAAAAAACTCTATGATTAATTTTAATTTTAAAAATTAATATCCCCGAGACACAAGAAATAAACTTAATGAAAAACATTTATTTATGACCTTGACGTCCACGATATCGAACATGGCAAAAGTGGCTGAACAGAATTTTGGGTTTCTCGCAAAATGACATAGTTCTGAATCTGAAAGACACAAGAAAAAATCTTCTAATAGCCTGTTTATCAAGCAAAAATAACGTTTCACACATCATTAGGAGATTTCCGCGTTTGTGATTGGTTGAGAGCCGGTCATAAACACCGTTTAATGCCCTGCAGTAATCGATTTCTGATCACTTTTGGGGTAGGAATGTAGAAATAGGTAGCGTGTGTACAATGAGCATGGTTGCTACTGCTATTATTGTCTCAAAGGCAATATTGAAGCCCCACTCATACTGACTATTAAACAAAAAAATGTATTTTTCGGAATATGTGTTGAATAAAGCACAAAACATGCTTTCAAATATTTTGCATGTGGGGGGGGGGGGGGGGGGGGGGCTAGTGCACATTCGAAGCACCCCTATTCTGTACTGGAGACATCCCATTGCTACGTCGATCGTTCCGTTTTTCTCAAGTGTGAAAAAGATAAAAACCTGACAGAAAAGAGTGACTTTCCAGCTATTTGGAGGATTTAAGGGGTACTTGCAAAACAGACAAAAGAAATGAGCGGGGGAAAGTATCCCAATGCCTCACTATGAGGAAACACACATAATTTAATATATAAAAATTTAATGAAGGAAAGGGGTTCCCACTCATTCGCGACGCCCGGCGCCGCATGCCCTCGGGCCCCAAAACAGAGCTCTGGCAAAACAAGAGTTACTCATGATGTTTCGTGGTGCAAGTCCAAAATCACAGAAGAAGATCCGTCGTTTAGCCAGCTGAATAGTTTCATAATCCAGGTTGATAGGCATGGGATTCCTTTGGGGACTTGTAGACCTCCAAGTAATCTAGGATGTGGATAATGGTTTGTGGTTCTCCACAAAGCAGTTTGGTGAAAAAAAAAAAGTTCTACTCCGATCTGTGAAGAAGGTCTTTGTGCGACCAACGCCAGTTCTGAGTCTGGTGAGGTTGACCCATGCTTTTCCTATCAAGGTCACCGCCTTTGGGCTTGCTAGATGGGCTGTCCACAAATTTTGCTTTTAGGTTTCAAGTGAGGTGACATTGCTCATACCATCTGTCATTGATCCGGATGATCGATGGGATACTGTGACTGCAGTGTAATGGATTGGGTAGCAAAAGTGATCCGGGGAATTCTCTGATCCCAAAAGGCCACGTAAGTGTTTGAAAATGTATAAATAGTCATTACGGTCATCCCTCGAAACACGCACGCGTACGGGCATGCGCCGTAACCTGTTGGCCCTGGAAACGGTACATCGTTCTATGAAATGCGTGAATATATGAATAAATTGGTACACCACGCTATGTAAATCATGGAATATATGAATAATTGGTACACCACGCTTTGGAAAATAGTACGCGCTGCGGGACAAGATGGTTACGGCTTTGAGCTGGCGTGGTTCTTCAGTAATTCTGAAACAAATTCTGGCTAATGCGCGTAACCCGGAGTGTGTGACGCACCGCTTCCAAACCAAATCTAATACGCACTTCAAAAGACGGACGCGCGTGCATTGGTTTCAGGAATAATGGACAGCGACTTTTTATAGGTTATAAATAGAAATCTGTGGGATAAGCAAGCAAAATGGGCACAAGACGAGCGGGGTATGGTATGGGGTTCCAGCGTGGACGACCAGGGCGCGTATTTGCTACTCTGATGTCACTTCAGGAGTCATGCTGCCAGCGCGATAATCAAGTTCGTTTTGGAATTTCCTTTGAAACTGGTCTTGAAAAACAACACATGAATTTGCCCAATCTTTTCACATCTCGTTTTAAATTACGGCTTCATGCAGATTTTAAATTGATACCAATACATACTGTGAATAAAGCATTTTTGGTGGTATTATAGTATGTTTAAAGCAGTCCATGGACCCTTGTAACGGAATCTTTATTCAGTTACCGGAAATAAAGCCCATGATTATACAGAGTATGTGAGAAGGGTTTACAGGGGCGGATCCAGGATTTGAAAAAAACGTCAAAATAACGGGGGCTGAAGGCGAAACTTGTCCCAAAATGGGCTGATTTTGCAAGATTTTGCCGTAACCGGGAGCGAGCGCCCCCTCCGCCCTCCCTAGATCAGGCCTGGTATAATATAATTATGCCTCTATAATTTACCTTTCTGCCCGGGGGGCCACTGTGTATCAAAGGTGCTATGATGCATTGAACCTGGACTTTCTAAATTGCACCCTAAACACGTATTTTTACCGGACTAAAAAAACAAGCTAAAACATATAGCTACCCTAAACAAGTCTTTATATGTTATGATACCCTCAACAAGTGTGCATTGAATCGTAAAGATACCCTTTATTTTCTTTGCTTGTTTACTTTCCAAGTTCTGATTACAATATTTTGGATGATTTGATCCCTGCTTAATGCGAGATAAATGACAATTTCTCCCCGGAGTTAAGAAAAACATACCCTTTTTTCCATAGTTTGGTTTGTGACACTCTAAACGATGTACGCGGTTACATGCTTGTTGGAAAAAGACACCCTTTTTACCCGTTTTTCCTTGTTCACGCATCATATCAACCTTGAATACAAGTGGCCCCCGGGCCTTGTCTGGTTGCAATCCATCTTTCAACAAACATCCGCCATCGATTGTGATTTGTTTCCTGCATTCAGTATTTAGTGTTCTATAAAAGAGGGATCCTAATGGCTTGAGCCTAGCCATCTCTCTTCAAATAAAAAACAAAAATATTTTTTGACCTTTTTTGCGTAAATGGATGTGATGTTTTAATATGTGCTTTGTGTACGGTATCGAGCGTTTTCCCCTTCCTTTCCAATAATGGCCCTTGCTCAACTGTTTTGATAAAGCTTTCTAACCTCACAAGCTGGCATGAATATATCTAAAATAACAGTACAGAACTCTATAATGATCGAGTATAGAGTTCGCCGAGCTCTAACATGTCCACAATTAAATATAAAGTATAAGGATTACGACCCGGGGGGGGGGGGTAACTGGGTATCTCTGGTCGGGTAACACCCGCGTTACAAAACTCGACTGAGACGCTGGCAGGTCTCGAGACTTGCCATATAGGGTTCCAATTCACCCTATATGTCTCGTCAGTCTCACTAGGGTATCAAAACATAGCTCATAACAGAATAAAATCCATAAAATTAAAAAAAAAAAAAAAAATCCCAGGTTAAAATTCCATTCGGTAATAATTGCTTGGCCCGGTCTCGGATAGGGTGTCTATTTGAAAAAGTCTGGTTCCTCGGATCAGGTAATCAATCTTGAACATATCACTCCCCCCACGATAGGGTACCATTTAATTCGTTTCTGGTCTCATATAGGCTATTAGGGTCCCCGCCGGAACCCTTTTAACTCGGTGTTTCGCCGGCGCTTGTGTGACAGGTCCCGCCCCCCCCCCGGGGGGGGGGGGTAATCCTGAGATCTGACTGCAGAACACTGCCCTAAGCCAACGATTCAGGCTAACATAAAATATATTCCCCGGGATTCAACATGAATTTTCGTGTAATTCTGTGTAACTGGTCTTGAAAAACAACACATGAATTTGCCCAATCTTTTCACATCTCGTTTTAAATTACGGCTTCATGCAGATTTTAAATTGATACCAATACATACTGTGAATAAAGCATTTTTGGTGGTATTATAGTATGTTTAAAGCAGTCCATGGACCCTTGTAACGGAATCTTTATTCAGTTACCGGAAATAAAGCCCATGATTATACAGAGTATGTGAGAAGGGTTTACAGGGGCGGATCCAGGATTTGAAAAAAACGTCAAAATAACGGGGGCTGAAGGCGAAACTTGTCCCAAAATGGGCTGATTTTGCAAGATTTTGCCGTAACCGGGAGCGAGCGCCCCCTCCGCCCTCCCTAGATCAGGCCTGGTATAATATAATTATGCCTCTATAATTTACCTTTCTGCCCGGGGGGCCACTGTGTATCAAAGGTGCTATGATGCATTGAACCTGGACTTTCTAAATTGCACCCTAAACACGTATTTTTACCGGACTAAAAAAACAAGCTAAAACATATAGCTACCCTAAACAAGTCTTTATATGTTATGATACCCTCAACAAGTGTGCATTGAATCGTAAAGATACCCTTTATTTTCTTTGCTTGTTTACTTTCCAAGTTCTGATTACAATATTTTGGATGATTTGATCCCTGCTTAATGCGAGATAAATGACAATTTCTCCCCGGAGTTAAGAAAAACATACCCTTTTTTCCATAGTTTGGTTTGTGACACTCTAAACGATGTACGCGGTTACATGCTTGTTGGAAAAAGACACCCTTTTTACCCGTTTTTCCTTGTTCACGCATCATATCAACCTTGAATACAAGTGGCCCCCGGGCCTTGTCTGGTTGCAATCCATCTTTCAACAAACATCCGCCATCGATTGTGATTTGTTTCCTGCATTCAGTATTTAGTGTTCTATAAAAGAGGGATCCTAATGGCTTGAGCCTAGCCATCTCTCTTCAAATAAAAAACAAAAATATTTTTTGACCTTTTTTGCGTAAATGGATGTGATGTTTTAATATGTGCTTTGTGTACGGTATCGAGCGTTTTCCTTGCCAAAGCATGACCACTTGCTTGTTTTGCTGACCTTTGAACCATCACAGCTGGCATGAATATATCTAAAAAACAGTACAGGAACCCATAATGATCGAGGTATAGGTCGCGAGCTAACATGTCAACAATTAATATAAAAGTAGTAAGGCTTAAGCCGGGGGGGGGTAACTGGGTATTCTGGTCGGGTAACCACCGAGTTACAAAAAACGCGACTCTGAGACCTGGCAGGTTCGAAGACTGGCAATATAGGGTACCAAATTCAACCTATATGTCTAGTCAGTCTCACTAGGGTATCAAAAATCATGCTCATAACAGAATAAAATCCATAAAAATATCTCAAAAATTGAGGTAAAATCACCAGGTTTAAAATTCCAATGGTAATATCACTTGGCCCCGGGTCTCGGATAGGGTGTTATTGATAAGTTGGTCTTCGGATAGGGTATCAATTTGAACATATCAGTCTAGCTGGGTACCATTTAATTAGTTTCTGAGTCTCATATAGGCTATAGGGTCACCGCCGCGAAACCTTGTAACTCGGTGGTTAACCCGGGCTTGTGTACAGGTTACCCGCACCCCCCCGGGGGGGGGGGTCAATTACCTGAAGATCCTGAATGCAGAACACTCCCTAAAGCCAACGATTCAGGCTAATAAAATATTATTCCACACAGGATTAACATGATTTTCGTGTAATTCTGGTATGGTCCCCTTGGAATACAGCAACCTGTCAGTTAGCGCAACTGTATGGCCAGTCACACCGCCAAAATCGAAATGGCGACAGCCCGGAGGACGAAGCTTTAATCACATTTAATAAAAAAATCATGATGCAGAAGAAACCTCGCAGATAACGCGTCCACTACAAACATTAGTGGAAAATGAAAGCTGACGGGTGCCAGTACTGTTGGCGGAGAAAGGACCACACATGATACATTTGAGACAGGGCATTGCACAAAAACTGTAAGAATGTGTTGGTGCTGCAGGTACATACTGTGCATGTGTTACTGATTGTTTGTAATATGCAGTTGTCATGCATGGTCACAGTTCCGATACATCGTAAGAGGTCTTTACATACACATTTTATGGCTGGCTTTAACATTGGACTGGACTTAGTTACGAAAACTTCCTTTTTGGACCAGCGTACAAATAAGAAATACCTATGTACGTCTGTACAGCATCAAATACATGTGTTGTGGAAAAAAAACTTCACAGAAAATTCCATCTCTATGCTGTCAATGATAGTACTGAGCAAAGATCTGAGAAATGCCGTCAGGTATTGCACATGTTTGTTGTACCCGATTCCCGAGGATTTATTAAAAAAAAAAACCTCTAATTTCAAGTTCAGTTTCTCCGTCCAAACTACCTGGATTTTATGATGAGGCGCGCAGGACAGCATCCGGTAGGTCAGCACAAAGGTCAGTGAAATTAAAGACCCAAATAAATCGGGAAAAGACCGTTCGCAACAAGAGTAGAGGCATACTGTATGAAATGCGTAGCTCATAGTACGTGGCGCATTGTATTCACGCTATTCAATACGTCCCATACTGAGAATTAGGCCGCACCGGTGCGGCGCTATCACTACAAAACGGTATGGGTAGTTTTACACAATTTCTTAGCCGGAAGCCTATGACATACTTCCAGTCAAGCGACGATTGGCATGCGCAAACCGGATTTTGACCCAAGATAACTGTTACGCATGCTCATGAGCGCATCGCCGCTGCGGGACTGGAAGTGATATTCTGGGCTTTTTAAATGTTTACAAAATTGGGTCGCAAATGTATGACCTTTCACCTGTCTCATGTCATTTGGATTTCCAGTTTGGACTTAGTCTGTGAAGTGAATTATCGTCCTATGAAAAGTGCATCAAATTTGCTCTTGTAAGTGTAATTTCTTCCTGAAAATACTAAAACCATTAAGGGTTGTCTACCGAGGTCTTCGCCCAAAAAGTAAGTAAATTTGCTAAACTGGGATTATTTAGAGATCATTAACCTAGAAAAAGTGTTTCTACATCGGTCCCGAGTTCAGATTGCATGACTTGAGGACAGTAAAATATGTCAGGGTTGATAAAAAGATAAGGCCAATCAAGTCATGCTTAGCAGGACTGGACAGGTCATGCTTTTGTGTAGTCATGGTCTAGTGGTAGTCACATAGTGGTAGTACAGAGCAATAAAAAAAACATGGGAGTATTTTGTTGTTTTTTTTTTTTTTGTTGGAGTTATTTCCCGTCAGGGGCAATCCTATGAATTTGGCAGCCATTAAGCCCTTAACCCCCTTAACGGAATAACCTGCATGTTGAAGGATGTGGTGGCAGATACTGAATTCATCCAGACCATTTATGGGGGGGGGGGGTAGTAAAAGTAATCTACCGTGATAACGGTTTTTACTTGGGGTACTCGCCATCACGGTAGAAGCACTTCCGTATACAAAACCTTAGCAGTGTAAACGAATAAATAGGATCCGAAGAAAAAAGGTTTCGCAATATTCGGTCCTTCGGAGCTAATAAAAGTATAAAAATTGTTTCAAATTAGCCTTGATCGTAAAACAAGGCACACACTGACCTGAGAAGGTAGCTAGAACAATAAAGTACCAATTGCTTTTAGGAATACCTTGAAGTAGATTCATTAGAAAGATCACTGATCCAAAGCAAACACAGTTTAAATGAAGTCAAAGTATACCCGGTTTCTGCAAAATTTGCAATGTTTTATTTGGAGGAAATCTATCTGTCTACCCAGCCTTAACGTGACACGTGTCCATCTCATACGTGTGCAGAGTCCGAACTAATTAACGCTAATCACGCTAAATCGGAAATTTCAATGCCCCGATCTTTGTGACGGCCATGGGTCAGTGGTCGACCACAATCTGTCACCATTTGGAAAAACTTCGGTCGCATTCCTGTGAATTATTAATGCCATACACGAGATTGACAGGAGTCAATACGCAAGCGCAATGCATGATGTGATTCTGAACTTCGAAAACCGTTGCGCATGTTCCAAGATTCAGCAACCATTAAGCTGCACACACACCAAGCGTTATTCATTGTTTCTCAGCTCTGTTACTGCTGTTAATATACTAAATAGTAAAGATTACATAGTTACAGACCTTGCGAGTCACACGGAAGATGCAAAGCGATATTTGCAACTTATACTCGATATTTATATGCGTGAATCTGGTCCTAGACGCTGCGCTGAATCAATGCCATGATGATGTCCCCGTTAATTTATTTCCGATCGGTATAACAACCAATTATTTTCGCGGGTTACTACATAATAAGAAACAACCGATCGAGTGACCCGGGAGGGTGGCCAAGAATCCAAAATTTTAGACGTCGCCCATGGTTTAATAGCATTTAAGTGACCAAGGGGTTTCCACTCCCGTTATTGCCGGGGAGGGGTGGGCGGCAGCGTAAAAACTAATTTTGGGGGTCCAATAGGAACCCCCCACACCTTGTAACTAAGTGCTCACATGTACATGTGAAATGTTGACAAAATATTCCGATTTTTTCTCATGTCCAATGAAATGGCAAAAAAAGGGTTTTTCTTAAAATGGGAGCAACCCAGTGGAGCTCAAAACAAAATATTTTTCTTTTCTTTTTGGGGGGGTGGTGTTTTACAAAACAAAACAATGCAAAAATATTTTTTTTTAAGCTGAAAGACATCCAACATTTGACAAACTATTTGTAAGCCATTGGCAAGAAGGACCTCACTCCCATTCCTATATTAATGAAATTGTTGTGTTATTTATTATCAAAACATTTGACAAGAAATAATTTTAACAATTTATGACACTACACGTTAAGCAATACCCTCTTAGTGGTGAGAATTTCCCTATAATTTCAATACCATTTCAAAGAAAAACAGCACAAACCAGTAAACCTAAAACGCACCCACACAAAAACACACACACTAAACACCACACACGGACGTATTAAATCTGCAGGACTTTGCAAACTCCCCATGTGGCTTTTCAAGCCAAGATGATAACTTAAGGCCTCTTTAAAAGTGAGGAGGGAAGGCATTTTGTTGAATTGTTTTGACTAAAATCATTAATGAACCATCAGAAAAATGGTGAGGTTTTTTTTATTTTTATTGTCATGGAAAGACCCCCTAGAGGTCTTTATTAGCACATAAAAGTGACTGTGTTAATAATACCACATTAGCCATACATACATCAACATTTCAGGTTGAAAACCCTAAATTAAGACAAGGAAAACCAAAAAAACTTGATGACCGTATCCCAAAAGGATGAGTAGGACCTACAAGAATATGAAATTTTTTAAGCCGATGGATAAGGGGGATACAGAAGTTGTAACAACAAAACCCACCCACACTTCAACCCATTTGAGATTCACAAAATCATTATCCAAGGCCCCACCCCCTCAGGCTCCGCCCACCCCACCATTTTTTTTTTCATCAAGATACTGGAAAATCCCTTCACACTGATAGACCACTAACCACTCCCACCGACTTCCTCAACCTGAATCATCACCTAAAAACCCATGTGCATCAATAAAGTACAGCCTACCAGAAAACTCACTGTAGCCGAGTAGGCCATGCACTGGTAATGTCGTCTGCTACAATACCAGCTACATTACAAAAATTCGGCATCACACACACACATGATCACTGTGATACGGCGGCTTTGTCGATAGATTTGCCTTGACGATCTTGATCTTTAAAAATATACATGATTAGGAAGGAAACCATTACTAATTATGCTATACCGTTTGACATCTCTGCTAATTGACCGAAAATATGAAAAAATCGAAGCTTAGTCTCAGGTTTACGATAGCCCGCCCAGATCTCAGTACAACAATCAATGGAAACAATGACTTGGCGACCTGCACTGAATGGGGGCGTGGTTTTGCTCGATGTATGGCATCGTGGGTGGGCTAACAGTGAATCTGAGATGCGGTGAGTGAGGATCGCCCTACCAATATTCCCATGAGATCACGAGAAGGTCTTTGATCATCATAGATGCTAAATTCATAAGTAGTAATTCTGAGGTACAAAATTCGGGGAAAATTCTTCCATATATATTGTATGTTCCAAACAGTGATGACCGCGGCAATAGGGCGCTTGCACGGCAGGTTCAATCGGTTATCTTGGCCCAGACCTGACCTCCAGAACAACCCAAGCATGCAGAGAAACAAATGAATCACCTGATAGAAGTAGCGAAATGTTCAGGTGAACCAGGTGACATGCATTGTATTCTTGCATCTTGGATGATCTGGGGGCAAAAACATTACACAGATTGAATCTGTGGTTGAGTAATCGTAATCCAAAACCACAGACGATAGGTAATTAGATTGCGCTTCACCGTGTCACATCTATAAAATACATACCTGATTTACATGGTTGATGGCTTGTTTCCCGTCAAAGTAGCGTCATTATTACCAAATCACATAAACACAATTGTAACTTTCAAACGTCACGAAGATTTCAAAAAGTGAAAGAGTCGAATTTGAAAAAAAAGAAAGTAAAAGGATCGTTTCATCAAGACATATCAGTATTTTTGATAACACGCTTGAACACAAATGACCCGAGGTCATTTTAACATTCCATGCTAGTTGGAAATCATTGCGCTTGTTACACATTCACACAAATTGTGAAATATCCCGGAAGTGTTATCATAAAAGGCGTAAAGGTGTAAATGGTAAACGCCCTCATATTTTATTATTTTAAACTTAAAAATGATGTTAATAATAATAAGAAAGAATTATTTTTTATTCTGCGTAGAGTTGATGAAGCAGCCATTGGGATAGCCATTGATTTACACGGGGCTCACTAGTATGCGCGAGTATCACTGATAACCACCTTGGGAATATCATGGTCAAACCTGTAACGTGCCATCTATGTGGTAACTGAACATGGTGAATTTCGGGATATGTGCAATACGAAAACTGAATTAGTCTCCCCTGTGTAAAAAGGAGTTTGACATGACCTTATACGTCCTTGATATTATTTATACTTTGAATTTATATCAACATTGGCCAGGTGTACGAACGATGTTTGAAACTGCGTGAAAATTGGCGTTTATGGAGATTGAGTCCAAGTTGGTGTGTGTAATTAGTTTCTGACCATTTTATCTGTTAACCATGCATTTGGGCATAAACGAATGAATACCTAAATTTGAAAGGGTTTTTAGAGCCTTAAATTTTGTAAATAAGGAAAAAGTAAACACGGTGAAGCGCAATCCAATTACCTATCTGCTGTGGTTGCGGATTATATTACTCCAACACATATTCGATCTGTGTAGCAAACATAAGTCCATTCAATATAATGACTTCCGTGCAAGGCCCTATACTAGCGCCATTTCTTCAACATTTGAACGCAAATTGTAGATGTATATTTTGTTTCTTTCTAATGCCTTTTTTTTAAATCACTGTCCAAGGGTTCAAATTCGACGCTAATCTGATTCGCGTGAGATTCTCGCCACACTTTTTCAGCGGGAATCTGATCAGATTCGCGTAACCTTGCCGTAAGCATACTCAGAATCCTACATTTGTTTGGTAATGGGTCATATTTTACGATTGACGCTGTTCCCTGGTATCGATAAAAAGCTTAATGAGATAAACATCCATGCATCGTATTCCTACGTTACCGCTGTTTGCCGCATGTTGTTTTTTTATTTTTGCCATAGCCAATCACCTCACCATTACAGAACTTAGATTCCATCTTGCTGCATTTACATTTCCATCAGGTTGGACTCAAATGTGACATGGCTCTGGTATCATCAAAAGTATCACGACTTTAGTACCCGTTATTCATGTAAGATTTCACCTTGGGTGTGTAGAAATTGACAAAGTTTGTAAACATAACGCACGTGTCTTGTCCGCGGTATGAATACAACATGCCTGTTGTGATGGACATTAGACCCACTGTGTCTGTGTTAGTATGATTTCACAAATTCAAGTTTTTAACATTTACAGTATGAATTTGTCAAAATGATTTTTTGTGTACTACTGAGATGGCATAAAAGTCACCAGAAAAGTAAGTGATTTATGTTAATTTGTGACCAATAAAGCAAATATTGCCAGATTTGCTGTTTTGACATGGCTTCTATGTTACGTCCGCATTATTAAGCATTTGGGTTTACATTTTCAGTTCTTGATGGTATATGTGGTAATTATTCATTACCACAACTTACGTTTTTCTTGTGCAGTGTAGTGTACCCCTAAATATTACAGTTAGTTATTGTATGATTATGCACTATTTTGTCACCGTGACCCAATAGTGTACAAAAAGTGTGTGACATAAATATTTACATTAAATTTGTCACAATTTTGAGGGGAATGACAAATTAATTACACAAACTAAATTACTTGTAGGTCTTCAGCGACACAACTGCAACATGTAAAACTCTTGTATTGGTTGTAAATCCCCACACATAGCATAAACATACCAATGCAAAACCCATATGTATAAAAATGTGACAACACAGACACGCAAAATGAACAAATTACCCATTTCACTTTTATTTGGTTACAAACCTATCAACAATAAACTTTGCTTAGTGCATTTCATACCTTTTCATTAGTACAGACATTATTTTCATCAATCCTATTGTAAATGTTAACAAAATTAGCATTTGGTGAAATTCAGACTTAACAGACACCGTGTCTAATGTCCTTCAAACAAGCATGTTTTCTATCATACCTCGGACAAGACACATGCATATGTCTACAAACTTTGTCAATTTCTTGCACACGCCAAGGTGCATCTTACATGAAATAACTGTATCAAAAGTAGTAAGAGACTTTTGATGATACAGAGCCATGCCACTTTAAGTCCTAACCTGATGGAATGACCCATATACCTTGGCGAGTTCTAAGCCGATCTATTATTGGGCAATTTCATCACATGCTTTAGTCCATGTCTAACCCGTGGGCATGCATTGTTTCTTATTTAATTATTTAGTTTCATTTGATTTTGGAAACTTACTAACTTACTTGAAAAAAATAAAATGAAAACTCCAAAAACAATTGCATATTTTCTTAATTTAGTGGTCGATTTAGGACTATATGCAGGCAAACCTATTAAGTGAAAAAGTAACCCGTGTAAAAAAGCAATGCGCAATTTGGTGCGTTGAAAATAGCTGTCTACTCATCCGGGTTACATGCCCGTGCTTATCCTTTATCATCGTCCCTCATTTTGCAATATCACTTCGCGATGCGCAACACTGCGCTAACTTTTTAGTAACTCCGTAATCATTCATGAGGTGAAAGCAAACGTGAAGTCACTCCCATAACAAACGTTCAATTCGACGTCCTTTTGGGCGCCTTTATCAACCATTTCTTGTATTGTTTCAAGCCCAAAAATCAAATAGGAAACACATAGGCAATCGAAAATGCGCCATGTTCTTTTCCAAACTAGTCGGCTACCCTTCCAGCTACCATGCTATCGTTCAGGTAAAACACGGCGCAATGTATGCCGTTTACACAGTGGTCCTATTGGAATCACAACCGCAAATAGACCGACTTTGTGACGTCAGCAGGACAGCCCTATTGTGTTTGACAACATTTTGCCTGCCTTGTCATTGAAACGCACATGGCCAGCAAAAATGATCGGAGTTTTCTCTGCAAATTGTTTCTAACAAAAACCAATCTTGTGCTGGGGCAGTCGACCTTTTCATGTAAAAAAGGCCTTGTTCCATTCTTGGTCGTTTTGAAAATGAGAGATTTTGGTGAAACTACAAATTCGCGGGAAAGCCGTTTGCGGGAATCCAGTCAGATTCGCGCATGCCGCTGTGAATTTGAGCCCCGGCTGATCGCTGATTGTATTATAGGACATGAGCAACAACTTGGGTGGATATTTTAGTCTGAGTTGAATCATTGTGAATTCAATAAATCTGCTGCTACACGTTTTAAGTACACTCGACTGTAAACCGAAAATCAGAGCGGTCCATAACGAAAACGTCATTCCGATTAAATTAAAGAATGCGTCTGAATTTGCTCGTATATTTAGGGTTGCATTGCAAACTCGGGGTGTTGAGTCTGTGTTTGCCGACCAAACCAGGGCCAGGGCCGATTCAGGAATTAAATAAATTTTCTGGCTCACTGGGTATACCTATTTCTGCTAGCCTAACTCTACTTATGTCTTTTGCGATCCTGTCGTTGGGTTCCACGATCATATATAGGGAAGAAAATATTACTTTTCCATCGATTTAGCTCGCCGAACAATTTTAAATAGCTCCGGTTAAGCTTTTCCAACAAAGTTAAATCGTGGAAGGAGCAGGTCGATTTTATGCAGGGAAATTATGGGGTACAATAACCAGTGAAGACAATTTTTTGAAAAGTGCTAAACATTGATTTTCGTCAAGGTTTTGTCCGCCATTTTTCTATCGGTAAAAACATTCTATCACATGGGCAAATTGGCTATTCTGATTGTCAATCGAAATCTTTACGAGGGAGTAGGGGCGATTACGGAACTAAATTGTTTTGTTTGGGTAAATGGAAACGGCGTAAAGTCGGCGTGGACTAGCGTATCAATGATCGCAGTACAATAACAGATACGCGCTGCCTCTGCGCTAATACCATTTAATTTTAGCCTTAACATTTGGCCCAGAATGCATCAAGGGGAGGGAGTGTTGAGGCTCAGTAAGAGCCACTCCCGACAACTTCGGCTGCTAGCTTCAATGCCGATTTCCGTTGAAAGTGGACCCAAAAAGCAGTGAAAATTACTTGTTTTTGATAAATTGGGCTTCATAGATAGATGATGGTGGATCCAAAAAAGCCTTTAGGGTAGCTATTTAACATACGATGCCTCATTAAGTGACAGGAGGAAGATTTTTTTTAGGATCAAATTTTCTCTTTCAAATTGCACAGATCGATTGTAGACCACCGTACCAAGAACGGCGTTCGCGAAGGTTTATTGGCACACAAAAATCACGTACAAAAGAAAACAGCAACCTTGTTTTGAACTTGCCCGACTATCGTAATTGTCTCCCATATAACACCGTGCTTTGACTTCTGTCGTGCCGACAGAAATTAAGCTAATCATTCATATTACTTACATAAAGACGGCTCTTCGCTTATCTTTTTCAGGTGTGAACAACGTACATTGGAAAGCATTCCAAATATTCAAAAAAAAACGCCGGTTCGAAAAAAAAATGGGGGCGCTTCTTTCTGGAAACGTCCTCATGTCTCTAAGTACCCTATATTTGTCAAGGTGGCCACCATCGACAGGATCCGGCCATGTCCTTTAACATGTTGTCATTAATGGATGTGAAGTTATGCAAAACACATGGAATACCTTTCCCCTGTTACCAGTGGCGGCACCAGACCTCTTTTTCTGGGGGGGCAACGGAGTGGCAAAGTAAATCTTTTGGGGGGCAAAAGTGAAATTCTGGGGGGGGCAAAGTAATCAATATTTGTAGATTTGGACCAATTTTGGCCACACACGCTGATTTCCCCCAAAATTTGGTGATTTTTGGCCCCAAATCGTCAAACTTTGCCAAAAACCTCATTTTTTTTTTTTTTTTTTTTCTCTTAGCCGTGGGGGGGGGGGCAAACTAGGGTGTGGCAAGAAAAAAAATTGGGGGGGGGGCAAAGTTGTGATTTTCTTCGATTTTGAGCTTAGTTATTCACACAGTGATTATATATGACAAGCATTATTTATATGCAAAAAACACTAATTTTTTGAAAATTGAGTGCGCCCTCATGCGGGAAATCTCTGAGTCGCCTTTCAAGTGAACGGAGATTTTTTTTAGGATACAAAATTTCTCTTCTCTCAAATTTCACTGGATCGGTTGTATACCACCTAACCGAGAACGTTTCGAATGTTTATTGGACAAACGGTGCAAAGAAAACCACAAACCTTGTTTTTTAACTGCCTGCTATCATATCGTCCCCATCTAGACACCATCTTGACTGTCTTGCACGACAAACTTAATACTAAATTCATCATCTTATTACATGAAGACCGCCGGTCCTTGCATAGACAATATTCGGCTTACTCACTTCACAATCACTACTCACTCACTTCAAGCCTTCTTTCAGGTGTGATCTCAATACATTCGGTAAGGTAACTTCAAAATATGTAAAAAAATGGGTGTTGAGAACATTGGGGGCCGCTTCTTTCTGAAATCATCTCATGTTCTTTAAAGTGTATGCTTAAATTGGGAGTGCTCCGACGCCCCATTTCTGTCATTTTCACATTTTCTTAAACCATTTTGCACTTCAATGCACATGACAGCCACTATGATTTACAATCTGCTCATCTACCAAGGACACAGTTCAGTGGGTTTTTATTGACATACAATGACATAAACTGACCTGTGTCTCGGGTTCATATCATACCCCCCAAACCAGGGGTGTTATTTTCTAAATACATTGGTGAAGTGCAGCCACTGAACTGGGGCCAGGGAATTGAGATTTTACTAGCCATAGTGAGCATACTTACGAATCTCAATGAAGCCCATGACTTCATTATGCATTTAATTCATTTTCAAGTTAAATTCCAGGATAAAAGTGCTTCGTTCAGACGTAATTCGTGAAGTTTTGTCAGTTTCATTATATAGCAAACAAGCCCAACTGCGGCGGCGCCTGCCCCAAATTGGGTTAAGATGTTTGCTGGTTTCAAAAACTTATAATCGCTGTAATCATGGTAAGAAAAGTAGCAAGAACCAACTGAAAACGTTAGACAATTTAAGTTGCAATATCTTACTGCTGTTCAGATTTTGAAATGTTAAATGAGTGGCCTCCCCCTCCTGGCGTCGTCCGGATGATCATGACTTATAGTCTTAACTTGTGTATGTTGTCGTATCGTTGACTATCTAGTCATGACGGGTTTGTGTGCAGAAGAAAGATCTTTTTAGTGAAAGCAAATTCAAGTGGGTTTTTGTGCCCAAAATATAATGCTGCACTGGATACACACCCACACAATAAGATTTAATACTTGCCTTATATCTTAAAAATCACATTGTTGTTTACGAATCTGATGATAGTTCCTAGGCAGGTTATTAATCCAAAATTGCGGAGCTTCAAATCTTCGACTTCGTCCAGTCCTCGATGTTGGCTCGATGACACAATCGCTTTCAATCTGTCAATAGCAGATAATTCATGTTCGGTGCGGTCCACTTTACGGCGGTGCAGAAAATATTTACCCCTTAGTGATTTTACCCACATAGTGTCGGTGTCACGACTTCGAAAGATATTATTTAAATTGGAACTGCGCGCGAGATACTTTTCAGTCGCCCCTAGATAGATTGTGTAAATAACTAATATTTCAAATATCTCCGAAAAACGAGGGTCTGTGATATTTTTGCATCAGAGTGTCAGAAATGTTGTTCTCTTACGAGAACACCCTCTACTCACTGGTCTGAACTTATAGAACCTTTTATAACTTTAACATTTCTATTGGTAGATTTTACACCATCTCTATGCGCTCGTAGGGGCAGCAAAACGTCCCTACGTGCTACGGCACTAGGCTACTTGTAGCTATACTTTAGGTCCACTTTGATCGAATTGGGTGAGCGGTGCATGACTGTGGTGTATTTTGGCCACATCTCAGTGACACTATTCCGTTGAGCTTAACGCGCTCGAAAAATTATAATCGCCTTAATGCTGCCCGATTTCTCCCAAACTACAGTAGAATTTGGCCACATCATGGCACGCGATCAGAATCACAAGTTCTTAACCCGTGCTCACTGCAAACTTCCCAATCGCTAATCATTATTTATGGTTGCGAACCAGGAGACTTGCAAAGTTGCTGTTTTTCAAAATAAAACTTCTTTTTGAAAAACATTTAATTATCCAATGTTGCAACATTTACGCAAAAAGAAACGCCAGATCCCAGCAACGCAAAAGGTTAGAATAAGAGGTGTACAAGGGTTTAATGTACACCAAATGACGCGTTTTGTGGTTCTACAGTCGTTCTGCACACACGTTGGTTTATACGGCGTTTAAGGCTGTTTACAACATGTGACTTTGAGGCAGTGAACTGATAACTTCCAAATGTGAAAGATAACACTGCCTGAAGTACAGTTGACTGGACTAACTCCTGGCAAGGTTTCGGCCTAAGAACAGTCTGATACACGTAAAAACTCATCACATGATACAGTAAAATCGCATCGACTATTGAGTACTAGGTTAGGCACGCATACTAGGGTAGACCATTTTTTTCCTCAGCTCGAAATTATGAGGGAGAAGGGTCACGTAGGACCTATGGCCTGTCCAGTGGGGGCCGATAATTGCCCATCATGTGCCGACATTAATCCCCACTCTCTGACATGTCACCCTTTTGCCGACAGAATTTTTAAATGGGGGTGGTCACACACCCCCTGAGGACGGCCCTGTTTCCCGTGCGCTGAGCGTAACATGCGTCCACACGGAATGCGGATTGGCTTGTTGAGCAATAAAGTCGGCCTCCACATTGGTTATTCTCGCATAGGCTGTAACCTATAGTAGTGAATAGCCGGAAGCGGACATCCAGGCATTGGCAAAAATATTCTTAGCAACATTAATGTGCTTAAAAAAATCATTCGATACGCCCTGAAAGCGTAGTGTCTCGCAATGTATTGTGATCATACTTTTTGATTTTGCGCACTTTGGTTTCACACGATACATACTCCATGGATCAAGAGAGAAAGATGCTTTGACGCATATCGGCGAAGTAACTGCTTTCTGTGCAGCTAATATTGTGCGATTATACCTTTACATACTCTGGGGATTTGCCAGAGGTGCAAAAGTTGCACATTTTATTTGAAAATGAATAAAATGGTCACCATCACAATTTCCTTTTCCTAAATATCATGACCAGTAGATACACATCATGCAGCATTGACTCGAGCAATAATAGCACTGTTGATCTCCAGAAATCCCCTCGGTATGTCAGAGGATACAACACTACAAATTATTTTCAACGTAGGGGTAATACCAATGAGCTTCCTGTACTTTCAGATCAAAGGATTTCAGTGCTCATCACCGATTACGATTGAGTATTTTGTTTTTCATGACGCAAAGCACACGATACTTGTCCTCTTGCACGAATAAATAAATCTTAGGCTTCTACTGTTCGTTCATTACTTTGGCCATATATTGCATCATTTTTTTCCGAAAAGGAACCAAATGAACAAAAATCTGAAAGAAAGGTGTTTTGCAGACTGTGACCTAACATCTTTGTTGCAAACAAAACGTAACTTACAGTAACTGCCGCGTAACCCCATTTCTTTTCAATTTACCATGTTGTTAGTACATAGTCCCGCTAGACCCCCTTACCTTTAGTTTTCTAAAATACCTGTGGTAATTGAATAGAAATGAGGCCCGCAATAAGTTATGGATCTTGTTCTGCACAAAAATGTTAGGTCACGCTTACTCAAGCAACAATCCACCGTGAGTTTTGTTCACATTATGTTTCTTTTTTCAATAAATTTATGAAATTACAGTCAAAATTATTGAAATCACAGTAGAACTTTATTTTTATCGCGAACGGGCCGCTCAATCCAAACGGTAGCCATTTCAAATAGAAGTCCCCAGTATATAAAGAGTTGCCATTGATTCCGTCCTGCGCTACTGCCAACACATAAATACAGTGTGCATTACGGAATCAAAGGCAATACCACATTTGCGTACGTGAGACTTCTATGTGAACCGTATACCTAAACTTGGCGGGGATAATTAGTCAATAACGCCTGACATCTGTCACTCATGGACAGTAACACAGGCTCTGCAGTTCCAACAAACAAAGGGAATCTGAAGACTTTGTTTGCTGAATACCAGGTGGATTTACTTGTCAATCATTCCAATATTTGCTTGATCAATGTAGGCATATGCATTTCCCTTGATCACTGATATTCAGAAAAGAAATTGAGATGGGCATTTTATTAATTTTCATGAAAATGTGCAACCTTTACCATTGCCATAACCAATAATGGTAATTATAAATTTATCATTATTATAGTGGAAAATGGGTTACTTCTGCGCCAGTATGTTCAACCAAAATGAAAAAATTTTTTCTTTTGATCCATGGCCAAAAGGATTTCCGGGTTTCCCCTTGTTTTTTTCACCGTGGGAAGCGATTGACGTAGGTCCGCTCCGTCTAATTACTTGGGCCCCCTTTTATGCAAATATTACGGCGCACGCGTTGCCCACCTCTGAACCATTCTGGCAGCAACTGTAACTGTGGGAGGTTATTAAAACAGGCTCTGTATAACTCCATTTCCTACTCTGTGCATTGACGTCAGCGCAAGATTATGGTCGCACTAGTAAACCGCTCGCAATGGCTTAAAACGACGGCGTTTTTACACACACACAGAGACTGCAGCATGCATATGACGGTGTGTAACAGTAATCGTATGAAGCTGCTTCAAGGTTATGACATCACTGCCACAAATGACAAGACATCAACACAGGTTCAGCGTCCTTTGTTATGATAATCGATCATTGACATCACGAACCTTCTTGAGGGTGAAGTCCGGTAACTGGGCACAGCCCGCGTGTGCTAACAGTCGGGTGCGATGCGCATTTCAATGTCTGAAATGTTCACGGTCGGGTAGGACTAATGACGATGACAATAATCACAAATATGGCTGATTGGCCAATCTATGCGCATTTCTGCACAATAATAAAGAAAATTTAAGTATCATATACATCATAAATTATTTATCACATTGATCGTAAGTCAGCTCCTATACAATGTACATAATGTTGTTAATGCCATCCCGGAAAATAAAAGTTTAGAAAGAGCTTTTCTTTAGCTAGAGACCCATGGAATTCCACTAACATCCCCAACAAAATTTTCAAAAACACACAGCATACAAGTCAAGATGTGTGCCACGACTGTTGTTTTTCAAACATTGAACAGTTTGAATTCTGGTGGACGCTAATTGTCGTTTAGCACCACTATTTCACCAACATTTAACTAGAACTAATTTGAATTGAGGGCGGGCGCCTTTGTTATAAACTGCTAGACCAGACCGACATTCACAATTTCCGGTTTTTGCAAGTGAACGTCCGAGCATCTAAGCAGGGCCAATTAGTACCATAACAAAAGGACGGTGACTCAGGCATGAACGGCCTTGTGAGGAAAGGATTATTAGTTAGGGTGGCGACTAGCCCGATTCGAATGGAGCCGTGCGTAGTTTGTGTATGCACCTAGCGCCGGATATTCCCGCATCCTTGAGTGATTGGGGGTATGCGTCTCAGCATGCAGTGCGAGACGCAAATGACCAGAGTATATAATACGCAGTCGCAGATAGTTGTGAAGCTTGTAGTGTTGCAAATTGTTTTCCTTATCAACTGACCTTGTTTAAGGCAGATAGCTAGCTAAGTTTGTTTTGATTGACCTTAGGCTGTTAAACATTCACATTTAAAGGATATGAGGACATTTCCAGGATCAAGCCCCCCCCATTTTTTTGAAAACGGGTTTTGGCGGTTTTTGGTACGAAGTAATCTATAATAGAGTGCGGGGGTTGGACTTATAGATTAATATGTTCATCAAACTTTTTCCCATTACTTCCACCAGTTTTGAAAAACCAAAACAGTTAATGGAGGAGTTGGCAAAAGTTATAGGGCCCAAAAAACTCACCCCCCTGGAAACATTACACGCAATAAGAAACAGGGGCATAACTATCAAGAAACGCACAGAAAGGTTACACTTGTCACACTTGTAACACATTTCTAGTTAGATAAAATCATAGTCAATATCTGGTTCACTGTAGTTGCCTGGCGATCCTTTGCATGCAATGTTAGTAAAAGGGTTCTCTTTTACCAAGAAAAAAGGGACCATTTTTGGGAATCAAGGTCAGTAATTAGAGATACACCACATGTGCTTAAGGTAGGCCTGGATGTTTATGTTTTGGCTAGAGTGACCATGACACTCTGCAGTTCTTTCTTTTTTTTATAGCAATGCCCTAGTAATTTTACAAAAACTATGTATAGGTAGTGCAATAACAGATTTTGTCAAACATGGAGTATGTACATCTTAAAGTTAGAACAGTTTCTTTGTATGACGACTAAAACATTATTCTTTTATTCTTTTGAATGCATCATATATTATTGAAAGCTATTGTGTATGTGACATTGTGTGTGTGTGTGTTTGCATATGTGCTTGTGTGTGTGAATGGAAATTAATGTTAATGGTTAAAACAATGGGTACATAAAAATGAAAATTTTCAAAATGGGTATGGACCGCAAAACAATTAATGTAAAGGTTGGGTGGGGGGAGTTCTCAACTTGGGAGGAAGTATGGTTATGTACCAATTCTAAAGTCCCTCATTTTCAGGCTCTTTTTAAGTTCATGACCCCATTTTAGGACCATTTTCCAGAGACCATACTTTTCATGTCCAAAGGCACATTCTACCAAATTTTATTAAAACCCTACAAAGTAGTGGGAAATTGAGGGAGAGGCAGTTATTTTCATTAAATTTTCTGACAACCTAGTTCGGAGACCCCATTTTTTGGGCCTCAAATCATCCCCCCCCCCCCGGTACAGGTTTATTATAGCGATT
Source organism: Ophioderma brevispina (assembly GCA_023653785.1). NCBI lineage: Eukaryota > Metazoa > Echinodermata > Ophiuroidea > Amphilepidida > Ophiodermatidae > Ophioderma > Ophioderma brevispina. The sequence goes on from JAMKCH010002767.1 coordinate 52,189, forward strand.
CGCGTTGATAAGTTGTCCCCCTGGAGTTTGGACCTATTCAATTCAGTCGGAGAGGGGAAAATGAAAGAATTCAAACGCACGCGTGCCACAACGGAATTAGTTTTGACCGGGTCATACTAACACTCACCACCTGCCACTAAATACCAATTTCATTAATGATGGAAAGGAACAATAGGTATTTCAGGCCCTGACATTCCACAACAATAAAATGATTAACAGAAAGTCCCTGAGCATCATTGAATTTTTCACCTCTGCAGAAATGGTACGGGGTCACATATCAGATGAATCGCGTATAAGAAAGCCAGAAAGCCAAAAATTGAAAAAAAAATACCAAGTGGCAGGAGATCCTGTCACTGACCAGTGGCTAGCCAGCTTTTTTTTCAGGGTGGGCAAAGGGGGGGGCACACACATTTTCAGGGGGGGCAATCATATATTAAAACTTGTTTAGTATAGGTTCAAGAGGGGGGGAATTCCCCACAGGGGGGGCGGCTGCCCCCCCTGCCCCCCCCCCCCCTCTGGCTAAGCACTGTACTGACAACCTTTTGTAATTAACTTTGGTTTGACAGGCTCATGAATACTTTTACAGGTGGGGAAAGTTTTTCCTTTATTCAAATGTTGATTGGTGGTGAGTTGGTGGCGACAGGAAGGGAATGTCTATGTAAATGCCATTTAGCTTTATAACATAGATCAGGGTGTAATAACTCTGACTATTCTGACCATATATATCAGGACAACAGAGATGTAGTTTTTACTGCTCCAATTTCTGGAATTGAAAAAATTGGGGAAGATGTTCAAATGGAAGAAAATTCATTTTCTTCAAAGTTGTTAAAGTTGAGAAAACAGCATTTAATGGGGGAAAAAAAGTACTGTAAATAATTTTTTGTTTACTAATCTCCCTGAATACCGAAAGGGAGATTAAGCAATAAATTGTGGCAAAAATTAGGTTTTTTAACCTTTTAGTCTTGTAGCGTTTTTGCCGTGCCCCTGGTTGTGCATACTGAAATCATGGTTGACAAGACAAGTCAGTATTCTGTGTGCTGGCGTTGATGGTTATGTTGGGGAGTAGTCAGGTAATGATACAGGATCCAATGGTTGAGGTGATGGTTGGTGAGGCCAGTGGTTGATGGAAATAGTGGCGTCATCAGGGGGTGCGAAGTTTTCAGCCCCACGTTTGTTATTCACCATAAATCTATTTATCCGTCTTATTCCCACCTGGCCTAATCCTTATTTTGCTCACATTGTTTTTCCGGACATAATTGCTTTTTGTTTAGTTTTTGGAAGAAGAGGTTCCAACATTTCCGTTTCGTCTTTACTGAGGAGATTTGCATGTTAAGACAAAAACGATGATAGAACTGTTTCAATTTTATAAGATATCCAAGTGATCCAAAACAATATTTTTTGTTTTTATAAACTAATAAATTGGACTCAGTATGATTTGCAACTGTCCTTGCTTTCCATTTCGCAATTTGAGCAATTTCTGAGAGCCCTTTTCAATTTTTTTTTACATTAAAAATAAAAAGTGCATTTTTACTTAGGTTTTTTGGGCTACTACTGGGAACAAACTTGAATTTTTATTATTGATTTTTGGATAGACGTTCCGGCTAAAATTGCAAAAAAAACACCTTAACTGAGATATATTTTTGGAGGTTGAAGTGGAGTATATTTGTTTGGCCTTAACAATGAACAAATTTCACTGGCTAAATATTCTATATCCCTAACATCCTTTTCGGAAAGAGTTTTATTTTATTTTTTTTTTTTTTTTTTTTACTCCATACCGACGATCACCGCAAAAAGGTGGTAGCTTATTTTCTGGTTAGATCTAGGGGCCAATTTCCCCCAAAACAAAACTGGTCCGCTCCGTGACTTTGAAAAGTTGGAAAAATGGCAGTTAAGGGACGTTTAGGAGATATGGAATTGTCACTTAATTGGTTTGAAATTATCAACCTCATTGCCAACTCAACGGCCACCGCTCTGTAGTAAGCCACAGCATCCTTGAGCTCTCGTTTTGCAATTTGGAATTGCTTACCAATGATTACTAATTCGATATCACACCCTGACGTGATAAGCCGAATACGAAACTTCATTATAAATAAGATGATTAGTGGTTTTCTGTCATGACTAGGGGGACAATTACGATACAAGCAAGCTCCCCAACAAGGTCAGCGTTTTTCTTTTGTTCTGTTGTGTCAATAAACCTCCAAACATTCTGATAGGTCTACAACCGGTTAGAACAATTTGAAGAAATTATATCCTAAAAAAATCTCCTGTCACTTTGAAAGTAATAAACAGAATGATAAACAATTTCATTTTTTGTTAATTTTTTCTTGTGCATTTCTTTTAAGAACTATGTCTTATTTCCTTGTTTGCCATAAACGGAAACAAACGATAGCAACAAACAGTTTCAGCCACACCAAGTAGACTACATGTACAGACCAGCGTAATCGTATCAGGATACTTATGAGGCAAAAGTCACACAGCGGTGGTTTTTCATTCAGTCTCAATGATCATAACAGATATTTGATACAATAGTCTCATTTCATGGAATCAATCTTTTATTTACTCATTTTATTTCTCATTTTTTCTTCTTTCCTATTTAAAAAAGTACATGTAAAAGGAAATAAAAGAGCTTCAAGTAAAAATCTTATGGCGCTGGGGGGGGCATTCGGTTCTGAGGAGTAAATGCTCAGCAGGCACTTATCAGCAAATTCAGGTCCCGCCCCGCAGCACTTACACACTATACAATTTTTTAACAATTTATCATCACTCAAAAATACATGCTTGTCTTAGTGCCGGTCAGGCTGTTGTACTTCTATATACCACGAACTTGCCTTGAAGGCATAATGTGGATGTGAATATGATCAACCTAAACGAGTCATTTGTCACTAATACTGATTTTTAGATGCCAGTTTTTTTTTATTGGTCACCTTCCTTTGCATTTCATTGTTCCGACTCCTGAGTGACATTAAAATTAAAACCATATCCCGTTGATATGTACAGTCCATTTAAATGTGGATTTTAGTAAATTCAGACAAACATGGCATATAAACTGAATGAATCTACACTTTGATATTTTTGTTAACAAAGGACTTTTGATATTGTAACAATATGTGAATTAACTTGTATAATCAAAATAGCTGTACATTAAATTAATATTATTTTTGGTTTGTTTCCTAACAATCACTATATTTGCCAAAAGCCTATAAGTTTGCTGACCAAAGAAAAACCGCAAACATTGAAGAGCATTGGTTAAAATACAATTTGCAGAGAAATTTAACCATCTGAAATTGAGGTAAGTAATACTTTCTCATGCCAAGCAGAGTTTACATTTACTGGGTCTGAATATGAACCTTTACAGAGGCAGAGGATCTTGGTATATATATTTGTTACACTCCACTTAATTTCATTTTGTTATTCAATTTCAGAAAGAGCTGGAAGTTGATGATCACCGAAGAAAACTTGGTGCCACTTTTTAATGAATTAGACCAACTTATCACAGACTCGCCAAAATCTGACAAACTAGCATGGTGAGTAATGGGGGCCCAGTGCCTTGCACTGCTGGTGGCCATTTTCCCTCCAGCAGAAAAATGGCCAAAAAGGCTTTTTAGTCTCACCGGCAATAGGCAACAATAGGTCTTCTGAGGGGAAGACGTCACACTGGCAATAGAAAGCAATTGGTTTAAACTGTCTTCTGCGGCGCAAACGGCCGAAAGTCAATGCAAAGCAGTGACTCACCGTAATGTACGCTCTACTCCCGGGTTTCCAAATTTGACCTTGACGCATCTGCCAAATTCGGAAGGTCCAACGTGTACAGTCAGTGTCGGCAGAAAAACCCAGCGGGACTTAGGGAAGGTAGTCCATGTTGAGATACAAAATGGCGACCGAAAACTACGTGTTATGGAGCGGGGACGTCTCAATAGGTGGTTTTATTCCATTTAGCACAACTGTGGATTGGCATGAGCAAATTCAAAAAATCTTTTTTTAATTCACATTCAGAAACTGCTCTTGCTAATTACATATTAATTATAAGGAATTCCTACTATATTAAAATGAGTCAACTTCTTTTTTGAATCGGCCTGTATACTTTTTAGTATCAGCTATATGCCCCTCTCTATGATCAATGTTGAAACATGCCATTTGTTCATGTGCTTTCATAACTGCCCCATATTGATTGGTGGATCAAGGGAAGGGATCAAGTGTTAAATGTGGCTTCAAGTTGACATTAAGAGTTAGTACTTTTCATTGCAATCTCTGTGGTACAGTTTGGTCTATGGGATTGCAGATGATTTGTTTGAAAGCTGGAGCCTTAATGTTGGTATCGAGATTTCGTTCTTCATAACTGGTACATATTGTTCAATTGTGTACCAGCATTTCTTGATCTGCAACATGTATATATTATTTTCCAACAGGCGGCCATCAGGAAATCCTGAGAGAGATGTTAAGAGTCACATTATGCAGCCCAAATTGAAAGAAAAGGAGAGGTTGCAGTTGCTTTTAAAGCAAGTGGAAGAAGAAAACCAGAAGTTACACGAAGCACTTATACCAAGAAAACAGCACCTCTTGAAGACACAACAGGAGATAACAGAAAAGTTGAAGATGTTTGAACAGGTTAGTGTCTCTACCTTTTTGCCTCACCTGAAGGTTGTTATGTAAAAGACCTAGTAATCACTTTTCTGTCTGTCAGTGCTAAAAGCTTGTGAATAAGTTATCTGGAGTTCTGTAAGGGATATGGGGAAATGTAACTTGGTGGAATTTGGGTGCAGAATAGTATCTTATTTGCATATTTATTAAAATTCTCAAGATTGTGAGCAAGTTATCTGGAATTCCATTAGGTGATAATGTACATACATGTAGCTTGGTGGACGGAAGCAGGCTGGGGATTTGGGTGTAAAGTATGCAAATAAATAAGCCAATCAATATGCTTAATTGCTGAAGCAGTACATTGGATATATGCAAAATTCTTTCGCTACATGAACAACCATTAGGCGACGAAAATAAAAAACCCTGTTTTACGGGCCCGACCGACCCTGATTTTTCAGTTTTACAGATTTTTTTTTGTGTCACCTGCTACAGCTAGGAAGACACAATATGCAGTGTTAGGTGATGTGGAATGAGATTTTACATGCAATTCCAGGAATACTTTTTGGGGCCGCCAGCTATAGCTGGAGGACCACCTTAGCAATCCGTGTCATGTGTGTGGGTGTCACTAAAATGTTAAGTTTTTTTTTTTTAATTGATGTTATTTTTGTTGTAAATTGAGCTCAATTGAAATTGGAAAAGGTGCCACCAAGGGATACTCATTAGTGATGAGGCCAAAGGTCACCATGCCAGCTCAAAGGTCATGTGAGGTCAAGTTGAAAAAATGCTAAAATGTTGATGTTTTTTATGGAAATTGCTCAATTGAAAAGGTGAAGGTTTAATGAACCAAACTTGTGGCTGACACGGTTGCACCAGGGATTCCTCTGTTGATGGACCCCCTTTTCCCCCCCCCACACCCCATACACAACACCCCGCACCAACCCACCCCTCCCCAATATCCCGCAACACCCCACCCCCTCCCCAACACCCCGCAAACACCTCCCCCAACACCCCCACCCCACCCAACACCCCCGGGGCACAACACCCAAAGCCCCAACACCCCACCCCCCGCAGCACCCCACACCTCCCAATATCCCGCAACACCCCACCCCCGCCACAAACACCCCCAATACCCCACCCCCTCCCCACCACCCGCAAAAACACCCGCCCCAAAAACCTCCCCCAAACCCCACCCCCATCCCAACACCCCCCACAAAAACACCAACATCCCCCAACACCCCACAACAACCACATCCCCAACACCCACCCACCGCAACACCCCACCCCCTCCCTAACCACCTGCAACACCTTTCCCCTCCCCAACACCCCGCAAACACTCATCCCCCTCCCCAACACCCCGCAACCCGATCCCCCTCCCCAACAACCCCATCCCAACACCCCAAAAACATTACCCCAACACCCCAAACATCCCGCAACACCCATCCCCTGAAACACCCCACACCTCCCTAACACCCTCCCCCACACCCCACCCCATCCCAACATCCCCAACACCCAAATTCCCCCAACACCCCCACCCCTCACCAACACTGCAACACCTTACCCCCTCCCCAAAAACACCCCGCAACACCTATCCCCCTCCCCAACACCCCGCAACACCTCATCCCCCTCCCCACACACTCCACAACCCCACAAACACCCAACATCCCCCAAACCCCACCCCCGCACACCCCACCCTCCATAACACGCAAACAACATTACCCAATACCCCAACACCCCGCAACACCTCATCCCCCTCCCCACACCCCGCAAAACCTCACCCCCCACCCAAAAGCCACAAACACCTCAAATGTCGTCAACACGCCACAAAACCCCACCCCTGCCCAACACCCCGCAACAACCCCAACCCCCCAAACCACCAGCACCCACACCAAGAGAAGATCCGGTGTTGTTCCATGAATCATTCGGCGCTTAACAGAATTTCAATGGGTGTCGCATTCTGGCCCATTCCAAATAACATTGTGTCCCCGTCGTAAGTCACATATTTGAGCGCCGGATAAGGGCAATAAATGCGATCGTTGGAAGATGGTCCCTTAACTCATGTTAAACATTCTTAGCTATTTGCTCTGTTTTCAATACGGACTCACAAAATAAATCATAGTCCCCAGATGAAAATTGGGTTAGCCTGCAAAAAGTTCTTTGACCAGCCAGAGATCGATACCGGAAGCTTGATATCATGTGATATGATATGAAAGTCGGCGATCTGCCAATCGCCATTGGCTCATGGGATACACATGGGATCTTCTGTCACCACCCCCATCCCCAACACTGCAACACCCCCACCCCTCTACCACCCACCCCTCCTCAACTCCCCACAACACCCCGCAATTACCCCAACCCCATCCCAACACCCCAAACACCCCGCAAAAACACCATCCCCTCCAAAACACCCCATCCCCCCCCAAAAACCCGCAACCCCATCCCCCTCACCAAACACCCAGGGCTGTAAAAATTTCCGGGAAATGATCAAAATTTCCCTCAAGATTCAAAATTTCCCTTTAATTCTTATGAATTTCTTTATTTAGGTCAAAATTTCCTCCAAATAGCATTTAATTCCCGGGACTGACATTCCCAAAATTCCACAATGTTTCCAGGCATGCCAAAAACTCTCTCCTTCCCCAACCACCTTACTCCCTCTCAACACCCCACCTGCCTCCTGTAACACAGGAATTTTGACTATCCAACGTACTGTTTCAGCGATGAGCAATTACGCATATTTAATTAAATAAATTGCATCACCAAAAAAGCCCCTGTAATTGGCCCACATGCACTTTGACCTAACTATGATTCACACAAAAGATGTATGGCAGACTAGTATTTCATGTAGCAAAGGAATTTTGCCTATCCGATTGTACCGTTTCAGCAATACGCCATATGCATATTTAAGTGCTCCTTGGCAAACCTAAGCTGCAAATATCACATACTTTCAAATGGCAAAAAAGAGCGCACCAATACAGGCCTTTATGCAGTGAAGGAATTTTGGTATCCGATGTACCATTTAAAAATAAAGCAATTACGTCAGATTGTATGCATCTTACTTAGCTATTTGCATACCTAATTATCCCAAAATCGCCCAAAAGCGAATCAGGCGAGAATTCTTCAACCCGGCTTACTTACACAAGTTAATCATTATATGCCCTTTACAAAACTCTAGTAACTTGTACACAGCGTGTTTTCTTAAATTTGCAAATTTTAAAGACAACTTAATGAGCATATTTTACGCCCCAAAATGCCACTTTGGACCCAATTATGATTCACACAAAACATTGGCATGGCATTTTCGTATTCTTTAATGCAGCGAAGGAATTGCCTATCCGATGTACGTTTCACGAGATACAGTATTATGCATATTGAATGAGTCATTTGCATACCTAAGCCGCATTATCACACACTTTCACATTGCAAAAACGATGTGCACCATGATAGGCTTTCATGAGTGAAGGAATTTTTGTATCCGATGTACCGTTCAAAATATAGCAATTACGCTGAATTTTTGCATATTAAGAGATCTTTGCATACTTAATTTGCCCAAAATACGCCCGAAATCTAAATCAGTTCGAGAACTCTCCAGCCCGCTCCCTTCCACCAAGGTCACATCATCATTACGCATTACAGAACTCCAGGAAAGTTGTACACAAGCCTTACGGGAAAAATTTTTGTAAAGTAGATACTTAATTAGCATATTTTACGCCCAAAATCTAGGTCCAGGTCGAGAACTCATGGACCCGCTTCTTTCCACCAAGTTACATCATCGTAGCCCTTACGGAACTCAAGATAAATCGTACACAAGCATGTGAACAAGGACGGCGGGCAGACAGACAGCATGACAGACAGACAGACAGAAAAGTGATTACTAAGTCTCTGCTGAACAAAGTTCAGGCGAGACAATGTCCATTTATAACGCGTATGTATCTGCCCTAAAGGACGCTCACAGTATGATTGCCAATTGTTATTAGGCCGTCATCAGGAAATTGTCACTATCATTTCACTTCAGGTGGCAGCTGGCTAAGCACACAATCCTATCAGCACATGGATTGTACACCCGTAACAGCTCCCCAATTGTCGCTTGGGTTGACAAGGTTGACAAGGCATTTGAGACAAAGTATAGTCATTTTTGTTTTGGTTTGAGTGTGGTAGTTTGTTTAATTGCGTCATTAATAGTCCTGTTTTACTCCTCTTTTTATCACCTTGGCTTGAAAAGCAGTAGGGGGATTTTGTGAGGGCGTGCATGTCCGTGTTTGTGTGTGTGTGTTTGTGTTCTCCTGTTCCAGTTTGGTTAGGTTTTCGTTTTTCTTGTCTTGTTCGAAAAGTTTAAGTCCGATTTAAACCATTATTATGCTTGTAAGGATCGAAGTGTGGAAAATATTGGATCCAAAACATAATGATGATAAAATTGGATGATTTACGCCCAATACTTGGTCGCGCTATGAGTTTTTAAAATATTTTTGCAACTCATAGCTCAACCAATTCTATACCAAACTTGGGGTCAAGGTGCAGTAGGGGTTCCTTCATAATATGTGAATGATCAGTCTTTCTCGGCACTTGCAGTCGTGACATTTTTTTTGTCACGGCCAGCTGTAATGAATACCAAAGTGGCATAGGCGGTGCTGTCACACACAAGGTCACGCTTCTGGCAATACCTTCACATCATACAACGGGAAGGTCATGTTTACAAGCCGTCGAACAGTTTCGCCTTCGAACGAATGATTTATGGTCAACATTTTGCTGAATATTCACAAGATGGGCCATAAAATCACAACAGGCTGACCAATCGATGTGCAGGATATTTGCTTAACCCGCTTTTCGGTGAAAATTATTTGTCACTGTCAGCCGTAATAATTCAGCTGACAATACAGTGTACATGTGTTACCCTTCACTTAGTATTTGTCAAAGACTCGGTTTAAGAAGAGCATCGCGAGCGAAGCGAGCGGCACACGCACCAGCGCGAGAGAGGTTTCGCGCGATAGCGCGAACTCCATTTTCAACTGATATACTCCCACACAGCATGTTAAAGTGGAGTAGTAAATCAGTTTCCCAGGCTGTGACACAGACTACCGTTCACTGTAACATTGGTCAAGGTGGGACCACACCATGCACACAAAGTAAGTTTGGTTTAAAAACACCCCCCATCTTAATAAAACCACCCCAATCCTTGGAAAATACCTGGAATCGAAAGTTCATATATCAAATTAATAATATATCGAAACATGCTTACCTGAAATAGACTTCTACCGTGTGATTTTGACCCATAAATTGACGCTTCTTTTCACATGATTTTCAGTGAAAATTTGCCATTGGACGCCATGAACATTTGCCAGAAGCCTTCGAATTAAGCCAGAAGAATTGTGGGAATGCTATGGTGCAATCTCTTTTACTGGTTACACCATTGCCGCTGTTTTATGCTTTAAAAATACATAAAATCGGCTGTATACCGATAATGAGATTTTATGATTCGTTACGGCTGGCCGTGACAAATTTTGTCACGGCTGCCAGTGCCGAGAGAGACTGGTGATGTCAAAGGTCATGGACCAAGGTCATCTGAGGTCATGTTCCAGTTCCAGTTTGGTTAGGTTTTGGATTTTTGTGTCTCCTTCAAAAAGTTTAAGTGCGATTTAAACCTTCATATGTGGATGATGTCAAAGGTCATGGACCAAGGTGAAAGGTCATCTGAGGTCATGTTCCAGTTTGGTTAGGTTTTCATTTTAGGGTCTTCTTTGAAAAGTTGAAGTCTGATTACAACCTAGCTTGGGTCCAAGGTGCAATACAGGTTCCTTCATATGTTGTTGAAGTCAAAGGTCACATACCAAGGTCAAAGGTCAGCTGCAGCTGCATGTTTCCGTTTTAGGTTTTCGTTTTCAGGTCTTCGAAAGTGAAGTCTCATTTAAATCAGACGTTGGTGCAGTAGGGGTTCCTTCATATGTGGACAATGTCAAAGGTCATGGACCATGGTCAAAGGTCATCTGAGGTCATGTTGATGCCCTGCAGCTGACAACTGTGCCAACTAACCAACTTGTTTATTCTGTCATCTTGCCAGGGGGTCGTGCAAGTTTACTTGCTGTATTTTTTGCCTTAGTGTATGAGATCAGCTGAGTGAAGACTAGAACAATAACATTGGGCTAGGCATTATAATAATTCAACAATTCTGTTGTTTTTTCTGCTTATACAGGCTGCGCAAGAGTGTGACAGGATACCAGGAAGAGAGATGGAGGAGTTACTGACGGACCTCAGCAATAGCACAGGTGACCGATGAAAATCAAACTTTGAATTTCCATCTCATCATAACGCTAATGAACACTATGTCAGCAAGTTTGGTAATAATATAGTGGTATTACCGCCGTCAAGAGTTCAGCATTACAGCTATGTATGTAACAATACAGGTCCTAGCTGGGACCAACTCAAAGAAATGAATCCTAGATATACTGATTAACAAGGATTGTACTAAGAACAGATCCAGGCTGATTATGTTCATCAAATCAGCTCACAAAGATTAAGTATGTCACATGTTATTGTAAGTAGGCATTTGATTGTGCATTCCCCTGCAAAACATGGTCACATGTTCCTGTCTAATATTTGTGTTGCGCTGGCTCTGGATGATGACTTTTCCTTATGATGCATCTGGAAGACATCGTCTCTGGCAGTGGACCGTATTGTGAATAGTGAGAATTTAATGCTGATTCATATCTTTCAGTACTCATGCCTTAAGCTATCAGCCCCATTCACATGTTTTGAGGATTCAAAATGGTATTTATTTAGAAAAATGAGAAAAATAGTAGCTTGCTTCAGATACCAAAATTTTGACTTCCGGTGAAATCTGGGGTTCTGGGGACGAGGCTATTAGCGATTGGACCATGGCAATTAAAGAAAACATGTGACATCAAACTCAGTTGTTTGTACTTGTTGTCAATAGAAAAAGGAGACGCATGGCATGGCTATAGGTGGGGTTACATCATACATCCTCTCCTTTGTTGGACATGATTGCTCCATAGGATGAGGATCAAAATATCAATTTTTTACCATTGTACAACCTTTCATTTCATATATAGCCTGTGGGAATTGCCAGAAAGGTTGACAAACCAGAAAACTTATTTTCTCCACAGTTGAAGAGATATGGGTTTTAGCATGAAGCCATATTTTTTTCTTTTGACAAATTTAAAAAAAAAAAGAATTACATTTTTTTTACACGCTAAATTGTGATGACTAGATTGTATACTATGACAGAATTACAATGTAACAAAAACTTACCGAAAGTGGCATGTTATATTCAGTCAACTACTACTTTGTCAGTGACAAAAGATTGCGGTTCCATTTCATGAAATTCATGTTCATTTTTGCTTTTATTAAACTTATTTCAAATATTTCTCTATCGAGGGTTGACTAACAGAAGGCCCTAACTCACTCGTGCACTTTTAGGCCATTTTGAGATTCTGTATCACCCATATATTCCTAAAATTATAAGGTCTAAACTCAATTCCACTACCCATTGTAGATACAGCAGCATTTCACCTGACATCATACAGTTACCAACAGAAAGTCCCAACTCTGAGTAAAGCATTTCTTCGAGTTAGGACCTTCTATTAGTCAACCCTCAAATTAAACGATTTTGATTTGATCAAAATTTATGGCTGGTATAGTATAATTATATCTATTAACACCACAAAAATCACAAAATCTATCTCATTCATATATTGTTAAGTTATACCAAAAAATTGACATTTATTAAAACAATTATGCTGTATCTATTTGACTGAATACAGTTCTGCATTTTGAAAGTTACTGACTCTTTGGTTGTGGGATAATAACATAGATAATAAATAAAGCTAGATCCTGTACGCCCGCGTGGAAGAATAGGCGGGCACCGTAACCGTGTTTTTGAAATGATAAATATTCATTACGGTCATCCATTCGAAACACGTTTCAAAACGCGCACGCGCCGTGACCTGTTGGCCTGGAAACCGTACATTGTTCTATGCAAATGATGAATAAATTGGTACACCACGCTATGCAAGTGAGTACGCACTGCGGCAAAAGATGGTTACGGCTTTTGTGCTGGCATTCGGCGTCTGGAGATATATTGAGGTCTATGGATAATAATCAATTCAATCATTTATTTGTCCATCGACATTATTTACATACAGAAATTGTACAACATTATAGAAAGAATATAATATGTTGATTACAAATTAAATGTTTACTGACATAATCTGCTCCACTGCTGCCCAAAAGGCAAATTTGAAAATGTGACCCATTGTAAGAATAAAATGCTATTTGTGTTTTTTTTTAATTTGCTGTATATGCAAATATACTGAAAGGGCAGAAAACCCTTTTTGAAAGATGAAAAATATGATGGTCCATATAGCAGTTTTCAATTTCACCTCAAAGAGCCTCATATATACTGGTGCCTTATTCTGTTTGCTAGCATCAGTGAGTGTGCAGACGTGTTGATATATTTAAAAAAAGAGCATTTTAAATTCAAGATTGTGGCAAACTGCACTGTTCAATTGAACTATATTTGGTGTCATTATAAGCAGGAAAATAGGTTAACCAAATCATTTATTAAATTATGAAATATTAAGAACTTATGATTTTCTTTAACAACATAATCATATTATCGGCAAGTTAGCAAACAAAATAACTTGCATGTGGCTAACTAACTTGACAATAAACTTTGTTAACAGTTTTTCATTCAAACAAAGCAAGTCAAGGATGCTGAGAGTGTATATATCATCATCATTCCCAAACCACAAATCTCTAGATACTCTACTGTGGTTTTCAACAGTGCATGGTGAACCATGATACCTTGACATCTACAAGCAATTCAAAAAAGGCACGGTGCATGAACATGTACATTGTCATAGTAAAGTGTACAAGGAGTGTTGTGCAATTATGCTCAATGTGCGATATTTTAGGTCATATTTTCAAACCAATTATAGATTCATGGCAGCATCCCCATTTTTTGCATATAGGAAGACTCATCCTTTATTGAATGATAGCATGTTGTACTTTACCATAAATCACAAAGAACCAGTCAAAATATGAACTTTATAAAACTTTTTTGACTCCCTGAAAACAAATTTACAAAGCGTCATTAAAATCACTGAATTGTTAGTTTATATTCTTTTGTTCACATTGCAATGATTTCAAATATATAGATACTGTATCCTCATGTTAAAGGGGGATTTTGAAGAATAATCACACAAGGGTGACATCACTATTTTTGCATGGAAATAAAATTGAAATGGCAACAATAGATTCACACAATGTTGGACACTAACTGATGTCAAAGGTTGAGCACCAGAAGATCTCAATTCATAATATACAAAAAGTTACGGCCACCCAGTGCTCAACCATTGCATAACACTATGCAATGAGCTTAATTTTCATCTTTTTTATGTGCTGAAAAAAATGGGTGGGCAAAAACATTAAATGTCTTTGTAGCACTTTGCTCTCTTTCTTAAAAAGAAAAACATAAGTTGTTTCACATACATTTGGCAAACCCTATCTCTTTTCCCAACTTAAAGAACAGAACTTAAAGGCTTGAAGTTGGATAGCCCAGTTTTCTCCCTACCCCACAATACTTGAGGTAGGACTGGTGATTAGTGTTATTTCAGCATGTGACAATATTTGGACAATTACAGAGCTTAATATATTTTGCAAAATGAGATGAAACAAGTATACTGCACCCATTGGTTTGTAAATTGATGTATGACAGAATGTGTGTAAACCAATGGGTTCAGTGAGCCTGTTTTTATATTCAAAAAGTATAATTAGCCCAATTACAGCATTATGAC
>JAMKCH010002768.1:0-38043 GCA_023653785.1 Ophioderma brevispina
TAATGGTGAGTGAAGAGTCAACTGATTCGCGTGCCCATATCTTTACCGTTGTAGTCGGATATGGTACGGCGGACTATAAATTACTTCTACACCTGAACCAAAACTCAGCTTTGTCCCAAAAACGCTCAGAGGGTTATATAACGATGATGAACATTGCCAAAATGGATGAAACACAGTTATTTACTCCAAAGAGTCCAATTTATAGATGATGGGCTTCTATGATGGTCACTTGTTGACATTCCAGACGCCCTCTGTTGTTTTTATGAAGGCCCAAATATTTACAGTAGTTTCTGTGACATTACCACATAAAATCTGGTTATCAATTACTTGCAGACATTTCCTGATCTAAATTAATAATAATAATAGCAGAGATTATATAGCGGGGGGGGCATTATACTATTGGCCTCTAAGCGCTCACAAATGGGCCGCTGATCACTGGGCCCAAACCATACATAACCATTTAGCATAATTTCAAGGGGTGCAGCAGATCGGGATCAGCGCTTTCCCTATCAGAACACATTTTAATCGAGATAAACCATCGCAGCCGGGACCATCTCCCAAATATCGCTATGTGGTAAAATCGGGACCAATAAGCGGTTAGTTTCTTGTCCAGGGCAGGAAATTACAAGACAGCTGAATTCCAAGGGCTCGAACGCACGCCTATACGAATGGAGGAGCATCATGGAGTTCGAGCGCTTACCTTGATGAAGCTATCTTGGTCCGCTCAAAAATTGGTAACAAAATGTAGCTGGTAGCATAAGCTTATTTGCTGATAAGGAAAGTTGGTATTATTTAATCGAAACAAAAGTTTAACAGCAAAAAACGGAAATTTTCCCCATGCAAAGTATAGGTGCTTGTGCCTGCAGTTTCTCTAATTACACCAAAAGGGGGGCGCAATAAACATAAATAAATGTCACCTCATCATATAGACAAAAGCTGAGAAACTTCCGACACCCAATAACAAAAAAAAACCCCAAAAAAAAACCAGACATTTCAGCATTTGAAACACATCTTGAAGATGCCATATTTACGACTGTTTTTCGAGACATGAAAAGGTCCAGATCCCAAACTTTTATTAGATCATTAGTAGGCCAGCGGCAGATCTCATAGCGTTTACACAGGTGACGCACCCTGGGAAAGTAAGTACAAAGTTTTTTCCTAAATAAATCTCTAAAAACTTATAAAAAAAATAAGTTCTACGCGTGTTATCAAGGATAGTACGCAGTGCATATTTTCTGAAAATGAAATTTAATTTGTCATCTCCTTTCTTTTTTACCTGGAATATCAGTGACCAACGGACTGTACAAAAACGTCCATGATTCCAGCAAATAATGGTGCTCTCGATAAGTAAATCACCGTTATGCACAGGACCAACGGACTCTTCAGATTCTCTGGGGAAGTGCAGAAGCCATTGTTATTGTCCATGACGTTGAAAAGGCTTTCAGCATTTTTCGACCCTTTTTTACCTATGTTTTTTTAACTTCATTTAGCCCATTTTTACCCTATCTAATATAACTCCAAAAATGGTCATAGATGGTACAAATATTACATTTTGGACCCTTATGACTAGACGGACAATATGGCATACATTTCAACATGATCGGAGCATTTTAACAAATTGACCCCTGTGTAAACTTAATATTTGACCCCTATTGAAAAAGGGATACCACAATTTGAGAGTACTTCCTACCTAGCATTGATGTAGAGGGTCCATACTAACTACCAAAGGTGTCAAACCTTTTCTGTAGTGAGGGGTAAACGATGATGTTTGACCTGGGTCCCAGCTCCTCCTCTAAATGTGGAACAATTGCAATTGTTATTGGGACACGTATCTGTAGACGAAAATTTATTCATATACTTTTACTGCCACGCCCATCATCATAGTATCACCCTTGTAGTTAGTACATAACACTTTTGGGTAAAAACATTTCAAATTTGTTGAGAACTCCAATATCTCTAGAAGATTATTTACAAACAATTTCGATTATATATCCTCCATGTTACATTTTCGCCAATCGTCTATATCGTGAACATCGCTTATATTAATAGAAGTGTAGATTCGTGTGCCAGAATACATTAAATTTGTCTTCTTTGCGATTAAAGACAATTTATTTGTCTTTATGTGTATGCTTAATGGTAGATGCTGGAAACGGTCCTAAATTCGCAAAATATTTATTAAACTCAAAAGGAAATTTGTTTTGGACACGCATATATTATATTTCCCGAACTATACTTTAAAATAACACCATATCCAAATTTTACCAATATAAAAGCAGTGGAAAAATACAGTTTTAGAGGATAAGGTTTATACATGCAGGGGTCAAAATGTGGCAAGGGTCCAAATATAAGGAAAAGTATACCAGCATGTTCATCACCTTTCTAGCCAGATTCAAACAAAATTTGTAAGAAATCATTAATAATAGTGCTGCGCTAGGCCCATGACCTTGCACAAGAGTCTGGGCAAAATGTTTTGATGTTGTTTTTTAGGGGGGATAAATATTGATGATTCAACCTTCCACATAAGAAATGGATCATTTTTAACAGGATTCGAACAGGTGTCAGTCTTTTCAACACCAATGTGTACCGATGAGGTCTGCGACCATCTCCAGCCTGCCAATGTGGCTCTCCATCACAGACTACGGATCACATTCTCAATGAGTGCCCTACCTTTCGTCCACGGTACCGGTGGATATACAGAGTGTCCCAAAATAAATGCAATCCTTGTAGTTGGTAAGAATTATTCAAATTTTATAACAGATTCTAATTTTATAACAGATTCTAAATGGCAATATATTTCGATATTTGTCTGACAACGGTTGACTGGTTTTGAAAACAAAGGCTATTATCATGATTATGCAACCCTACCTCAAGTTACCACATTCCAAATTTGCCTAAGATCGTTGAATCAGGTTCACCTTGAAAAGTTGAATTAAATGTGTTTCAACTATACAAAAATCTCCTGGTATACTAATCCTTTCTGTTGTATTTCAAAATAAATTACTAAAATATTTGTCGGTGTTGTTTTACCTACAGTCTTTTATCGTCTGTAACTCATATTTAGAATAGTAACCTAGCAAATTGGCCAAACTTAATTGTTTTATCTTTGGTGTGTCTGACAAATCCGTGTGAATACTGTAAATTACACTCGAGGGATTAAATACCAATGAATGGAAATGTTGATGACTTCCTAGTTCTGGTATGGACAGGGAACAATGGTATGGACCATTTTGATTGTAAACAACAAACAAACAAACAACCAGTTACCACTGAAAATCAAACTTGAGTTACTTCAACTGTTCAAACGCTATGCATGACAAATGTCCAATGTGAACACAGAGGATATTCCCCTTATTTGTCAAAGTAGGTTGTCTTTAAATATTTAATATTTGGTTGACAAGGTTATACTGAGTTAAAATAAAGAGGAAACGATAAAGAAAGAGACAGGAGAAGAAGAATAAAACAAGCATCTACGTACTTTAGTACTTTTAAGTACGCTATGATTGTGTGTATATGCATGTGTATTAATCAGTCAAATTTGGAATGGCTTCAATTGCGCTGCATTCACCTAATCGCCTTTGTTCTTAATCATGTTAATATCAGTGAATAGAAGCAAATCAGATGCAATTTGAACAGTATGTGGAGAAAATGTTAGGGCTTTATGAAATTCAAAATTTTTAAATTAATTTTGAAATTATAGCACCAACTTAGAGGATTGCATTTATTTTGGGACACACTGTAGACTTCTCAAACCCCAACCAGTCAACAGTGAGCTGGCTCCACCAACTTCAATACATTTAGCTGCTGCCTCATATGCAAGAAGAAGATTGAGCATTTTGAGATAGAGAAGGAGGTGAACAAGGGAAAATTTTGTAAATGTTTCACATGGGGTTAAAAGGTGTATAGATGTGGTCATCTGATTCTAAGGATTAAAAAAGTATAGTTTCCTATATCTATAACCTTTTGTGTTTGCACGACAGGCCAAAAACTGTTCAAGGTCGTCGTGGGGTTTTTTTTTTTTTTTTTTTTACGCATTTTTTAGCATTCTCGTTCGCAGGTATAGTTTCCTAGACAATTACCAACGTAACTGTGCAAAAATATCAAATTTTGAAAATTGGGGGCGCTCTTCAAAAAATGTACCAATATTGCTTTAATATCAAAATGAACAATGAATACAAAAAAATAGTTTAATGAGTCTACCTCTCTGTATTTTTCCTGATTGAACCGTGTGATACGACATCCACATACAAACTGTTACATTGTTCATGGAATATCATATGTATAGACATAAAGGCGTATGATGATACGCAAATAGGAAGCCGGCATAGATAAGTGTATGCCGTTTGTAAGAAACGTGTATAGACATAAAGGCGTATCATCATACGTCTGTATGTCTATTTGCAGTTGAGGGGTTTTGCTGATACGCCCCTATTAATTAGTGGAATGACTAATTAACTAAACAGAATTATGATCTGAAAATTCGTCAGAATGAAGACCTTTGTTCCTAGATAATGAAAATCTATTTATCTCATTTTGCTCAAAATTGCTCATACGCCACTATGTCTATTCAGCGACGATTTGATATCAAACAAATCACATCCCATGTAGCGCTTGGCGTAACCATTACTCTGTGTGCATTTGGTCATCAGCGGTTAAGGAATGTAAACTGTAGGAGGAGATACATTTTAAAGAAAATCACACTTTAGACCCCTGTGACCTCTACGTGACCTCTGACCCCAAACAAAGCACACTGCATATAGCTTGTGGCCAGGGCATTACTCTGAGCGAGTTAGGTCATTAGAGGTCAAGCCGTTAAGGAGGAGTAGTGGTTGTAAGAAAGAAGAAAGAAAGAAAGAAACAGCAAGAAAACAATAAGTTAGGCGAAACGCCTAACTTAAGAAGAAGAAGAAGAAGAAAGAAACGGTAAGAACAAAGTAAGTTAGGCGATACCGCCTAACTTAAGAAACGGTAAGAACAAAGTAAGTTAGGCGATACCACCTAACTTAAGAACGCATCAAAAACAGAACAAGACGGCTGACGGCCGTCTTGTAAAAACAAGCATCTACGTACTTTAGTACTTTTAAGTACGCTATGATTGTGTGTATATGCATGTGTATTAATCAGTCAAATTTGGAATGGCTTCAATTGCACTGCATTCACCTAATCGCCTTTGTTCTTAATCATGTTAATATCAGTGAATAGAAGCAAATCAGATACAATTTGAACAGTATGTGGAGAAAATGTTAGGGCTTTATGAAATTCAAAATTTTTAAATTAATTTTGAAGTTATAGCACCAACTTAGAGGATTGCATTTATTTTGGGACACACTGTAGACTTCTCAAACCCCAACCAGTCAACAGTGAGCTGGCTCCACCAACTTCAATACATTTAGCTGCTGCCTCATATGCAAGAAGAAGATTGAGCATTTTGAGATAGAGAAGGAGGTGAACAAGGGAAAATTTTGTAAATGTTTCACATGGGGTTAAAAGGTGTATAGATGTGGTCATCTGATTCTAAGGATTAAAAAAGTATAGTTTCCTATATCTATAACCTTTTGTGTTTGCACGACAGGCCAAAAACTGTTCAAGGTCGTCGTGGGGGTAAATATTATTTTTATAATTATCCGATTGATGTCAAATTGTTCGTATAGGAATGTTACAACAGGAAATTCCATTTCCTTTATGTTAATCCTAATATCTATTGCTGCTTCTCCTTCAGAATTTACTTACCGATATGTATATTGCTTCAAAGGTCAAAGGTGACTTAGGTCAAAGGTCACTTAGGGTTCTTTTATACCTTTCTATCCCTTCCAAACCTGTCAAAGTAATGCTTAGGCTTATCCAAAGAATTTTTAGCCGATTGCACATTAGTAACAACATCGGCTATGACTAATCAGTATAATTTATTAGTGGGATTTTCACAAAGTCATTTAGGAATCACTTCCTATCATTATTTTGACGGGAAACCTGCAATTTGCAAAATGTTGCTTCTTTTTCAAGAGATTTCAATAAATATGTGCTGATATGTATGTTTGTATAACGATTACATTGGTTTGAGCCATATGTGATGTTTTTTGCAATCACTTGCATGACAAGAATCTATTAGATATCCAATTATAAAACAAACGTGGCCTGCCTATATTCGTACAATAGTATCCAAATATTGCTTGCTCTTTATTCGCGAAATGGTAAAAACTATTGCCCCGAGGGGAACTGGAGACAGTGGAATATTTTCCCCAAGACCGAAGGTCGAGAGAAACTAATAGTCGACGATCTCCTGCTCCAGTCACGGTGTAAAAAGCAGTCAATACTTGTTTTATATAGTGTAAGAGCTTGTATGAAAATCTATGAAAAAATCACTCTGTGAATGTTTCTTCCAATTTTGATATTCAGATAGTACACGATTACAATCTCTGTCATTGGATTCACCAGGTATGCATGTCGTTCAGAGTGTGATGGGTCATTTGGAGTCACTGGAAAATACGTCCATGTGATTCTTTATCCGACAAATTGAGGTTGATTCTATGAAATTCGGTCAACTTGCTGAGTTTGAGTGCGTAAAAGGTGTTATTAAAGTCCAGAGGAGCAGAATATGTCGCGAAGCATTCTGCTCTGTAACTGTCAGGAATCTTGTCAGAAAACATCTTGTCATCTTGATGTTTCCAATAATGAGGCTGTTACTGTTGACATGTTGATGTCTGTGTGAATGATGCGTGAATTGACCATACTGGTGTAGGCGATTGATTGCTTTTTGTCGCCAATACAGTGATTACATCGATCAATCAGTTTCTTCAACTGCTGCCTTGAAGTTAGTTAATGCACAGTTTACATGCTACCTAATTAGAACGGACAGTATCGGTCACTGAACCGCGTACTCGCCGTGCAGTGCGATATTTTGTGTAGATAAAAAGTGCAGTGGTTGAGGCAAACAACATTTTGAGGCGTTGCTTTACACTCATATATTGTGCCAAAAAGATCACTTCGACAGTTTTATTAGACATGATAATACAGTGAAAGAATTGACAACTAGCCGCACACCGCCGCTCCAAGGCGCAACAAATCCAGCCAGCCGGACCCTGCGGAGCATTATAAGTGTCATGGGGCCGGTTATGATATGACGGTATAACTGCTTCACGCGGTCCGTCACATAATTAAAAGTAAACAGATACCGGGAAAAAGATGCTATTTTGCCCTGGGACGAAACTTTCCTTGTGTTCGTCATTTTGTTGCCATTGCGTGAGCTTGCATGCCAACCGGTGCATTGAGTCGACATTATCGGGGGAAAGTCGCGTGCCTATCGCAGGCAAACGCAGGTCTTTATTGCTGAGCGGGAGGGCATTTTTGTCAGCATTACTGCTTCAAGATATAGTGAAAAGATTTTGCAAGAACTTCTCTTAGCGTACCTCATGGCCGATTTGATACTCCCGAAAAAATCCTGTCACTCAATATTACAAAATTGAGAGATATTGTGCCCCAAAGTAACGTGTGCATCGCTTCTGACGCCTAAGTAAACACGGTATGCGGCTATGTGACATCCAAATATTTTGGTATTTTTTGTCGCAAACTATATGCATTTGTCCTCTCAAGATTGTTAAAGTTGTTTCCGAACTCTGACCGCAACTCAACTTACATTTCGAGTTCCAGCGAGCATTTCAAAAATATTGTTATCAGATTAAAAGAAATAAAATCGCTCAATCTTTAAAAATTTATTATTGATGTGTATACGATAAATTACCGTATGATACATAGCACCAAAACTAAAATTCACATTTGCTCTGGAATGGCTCGTTCTTTTCTCAAATATCAATAAACTAAAGAAGACATCACACCTTCACCAAAAAAATCTAAGTAGATAGTTGTGCTGAAAAATCAAACATTCATGCTGAGTGGATATAAGGGAATACAGGGTGTCCCAAAGCAGATCACTTCAATAAGTTCAATTTCTTAAAACTACTGAACCTGAGTATTTCATCGTCACTATAGACATACCTTTATGTATAACCAGTGCAAATGTCAACAGCAACTTGTTATTCTGGCATCTTTTACCCAGACCCAAATGTGCAATGACATGACAGATAATGCTTTATCGTGGACTTTTCTGGTCTTCTTAAAGATTTCAGAAATAACAAAATTGGAAGAACATTCCATTCATTTTCATTGAACTAAGCTAAGGTGATCTCAACTGTCATTTATTAATTTCACTACTTAACAAATGACTTAAATCTAATGGGGCACTTTAGACATTAAAATCTTTAAAATATTCACGTATTGCACCTCACAATACACATTGTCAGTTTAAAAGTTATTTCTGTTTAAAATTATGCAAGACTTATGTTACGATACAACATTGTATTAATTTAACAAGATGTTCTATGGTATATGGATTCCAAGTTCTGAGTTTATCATTTAGTCAATGCACATTGCTACAGTACTATCTGATGCACTAACTGTGTAAACTCCTTTGAAATAGATGGAAAACAGATAGCCTTTAATATGTTATGTCGCTGGTTTCAGGGTGGAATTTCTAATGACTTTAGTGCAAGCAGCGATTTGCTAATCCGAAACATCGAAAAAAATAAAAATTCATTTTTGTATTTTGTTACTGGCTTGGATATGTCAACATAACCTGCAAGTGGTTGGCTTGAAATCCGTGTATTAAAGACAAGTCAGTACTTTTAATCCGACTCTGTAATTTCTATACGTGCGTATCAAAACTCCGACTTGAGATCAAAAAGTCTTTCCCGGTGAAAATCCCAGATTTTAAGCGTGATATGTGCACCATGATCAATATAGTTTGACCTCAAACACAAACATTATTGATCTTTGTTTATTCTGTACTTGTGTAAACCACAATCAGCTGTTTAGTGTAGATTTTGAGACGCCATCACTGTATGTCTATATACGGGAGACGGTATGATAAATTTCCTCAAATACTTCCATTTTTAACTATTTGGTGGTTTGTTTGTACATTAAAGCAGTTATATGGAATTGTACACACTTATCCCTGATTTATAAGTTTAAATAAATGCATTTTCACATTTTTCGATTCTCTCGCATTATCGCTGCTAATCCCTTTAAGCAATTTTAATTTCATTCTTAAAAAGAAACTTACAAACATAACAAAATACATTATTATTACACACTTTTGGACGAGATAGTGAGAACATTTTTTTAGAACGTTTTTGTGACAAGTTTGGGCTCAGCATATACATGTAATGTCCATTCCCGAACACAACCCAGAACATGCAGCGCTGTAAGGAATACATTGCCGATAAGGTACTCTGGTGCCAGCACATTCGAAAATTTGAAGATATACAGCATAGTTTTGTAATGTATGCACCCTTGAACGGGGCCAGTGGGGTTGATCGCAATGGGTAGCTACTCATTATATTACTTACTCTATGTAATCGTCAATAATTAGGCATGTATGAATTGCTGTCTACATGAGAGTAAAGTCCTACCATACGTCATTATGTGTTATTAACGGCTTACACAGACCCACGTTTAGCTATCTACTGAAGATATACAAATAGACAAACATGACCATGATGACATACTGTCTACTGAAGATAGCAATGCATTTCAATAGTCACTGCTATAATGTGGCAATATGTGGCACCAACGGTGCACAGACATTCATTACTCTCTACACGAAAAGAGTGAATTTCACTCTAAAAGAGTGACTACAAGGCCCAATGAAAACATTTTATCATTTTGCAAATTACATAAGATACCAACATTGCGACAACGTGTGGCCAATTGTACAAAGACATATATGCTTTCTACTGAAGATATCAATGCGATTCCAATTCCAATCAATGCAGTCACTACTAATCTGATATACGTGTCATCAAATAACAAACGGACAGACATACATGAATTGCTGTCTACTGAAGATAGGAATATATCGGATAAAGCAGTGACTATGGAATTCTATTACTATCTTCAGTAGACAGCAATTCACAGTGGCGGAAATATTCAGGAATTCCTTTCGTTCAATAGAGCAACCCCCTGAACAACAAACAAATCCTGAATATTTTCGCCACTGGCAATTCATGAATGTTTGTCTGTGTGTCACTGCTATAGCTGATATATGTGTCATAAACACACCAAATATAAATGAATTGCTGTTTACTGAAGATAGCAACGTAATTCCACGGTCACGGCTAATCTGATAATGTGTCATTAACATACAAAAAACAGACATACATGAATTGCCGTCTACTGAAGATATCAGTGCAATTCCATGGTCACTGCTATTATGTGTCATCAAATTATAAACAGACGTACATACATGAATTGCTGTCTACTGAAGATATCAGTGCGATTCCACGATCACTGCTATCTGATATATGTGTCATCAAATTATAAACAGACGTACATACATGAATTGCTGTCTACTGAAGATATCAGTGCGATTCCACGATCACTGCTTATCTGATAATGTGTCATTAACATACAAAATACTGACATACATGAATTGATGTCTACTGAAGATATCAGTGCAATTCCATAGTGACTGCTATCTGATATATGTGCAATCAAATTATAAACAGACGTACATACATGAATTGCTGTCTACTGAAGATATCAGTGCGATTCCACGATCACTGCTAATCTGATAATGTGTCATTAACATACAAAATACTGACATACATGTAATTACTGTCTACCGAAGATATCAATGCAATTCCATAGTCACTGCTATATGATATATGTGTCATCAAATTACAAACAGACATACCACATGAATTGCTGTCTACTGAAGAATCAGGCAATTCCATAGTGACTTGCTATCTGATAATATGTGCCAATCAAATTATAAAACAGGCATACATCCAGAATTGCTATCTACGAAGAATATCCTTGCCGATTCCACGATCACTGCTAATCTGATAATGTGTCATTAACATACAAAATAATGACATACATGAATTACTGTCTACCGAAGATATCAATGCAATTACATAGTCAATGCCATATGATATATGGTGTCATCAAATTACAAAAACGGACGTACATACATGAATTGCTGTTACTGAAGGATAGCGTGCAATTCCAAGTACTGCTAGCTGATCAGGCAGCAAATTATAAACAGACGTACATACATGAAGTGCTGTATACTGACGATATCAGTGCAATTCCACGGTCACTGCTAATCTGATAATGTGTCATTAACATACAAAAAACTGACATACATGAATTACTGTTCTACGAGCTATCAATACATTCCATAGTCCACTGCTATCGAGATATGAGCATCAATATACAAAACAGACATCACATACATGGATTGCTAATATACTGAAGATATCAATTCAATTCCATGGTCACTGCTAATCTGATAATGTATCATCAAATACAAACACACACACACACCATACATATTGCTTTGTCTACTGAACGATATCAGTGCATTCCATAGTCCACTGCTATCTGAGATATGTGGGTTCTCAAATTATAAACAGCGTACATACATGAATGCGTCTAATGAAGATATCGTGCAATTCCATAGTCACTGCTGATCTGATACATGTGTCACCAAATTACAAACAGACGTACATACACGAATTGCTGTCTATGAAGATATATCAATGCAATGCCATGGTCACTGCTAATCTGAGTGTCATCCAAAATACAAAAACACAGACATACATGAATTGTGTCTACCGAAGATATCAAATGCATTCCATAGTCACTGCTATCTGATATATGTGTCATCAAATTACAAACAGACGTACATAAGAATTGCTGTCTACCGAAGATATCAATGCAATTTCAATAGTCACTGCCTATCTGATTATATGTGTCCATCAAATTATAAACAGTCGTACATACATGAATTGCTTGGTATCTACTGAAGATATCAGTTGCATTCCATCGTCACTGCTATCTGACATATGTGTCATCACATTACAAACAGACGTAATAATGAATGCGGTCTACTGAAAGAATCAATGCAGTGCCATGGTCATGCTAAATCGGATATATATGTCATACATACAACACACAGACGTAAATGAATTGTTGTCTAAGTGAGGAATATCAGTGCATTGCCATGGTCACCTGGATATATATTTGTGTCATCAATTTAAAAACAGACATACATAATGAATTGCTTGTCTACTGAAGATATCAATTCAATTCCATGGTCACTGCTATCTGATATAAGGGTCATCAAAATACAAACAAACTATATTCCGCAATGAACATTCATCACACCAAATCTAACACAATTTATTTCGCGTCTGTGTTTGAGTGTTTTCAAGTTTTGCCAACTAAGTTGCTTGAGACTCACTAAAGGGGCCGCGAGGGTTGTCATAGAAACTTTATAAGTCGAAAGATAAAAGCACATACCCACTAGTATCACTTCTTACACAACTTGATATGTACACTTCATTACGGGTAGAAGATATTTCTTGCAGTAAGGCGTCAAAAAGGAGTCTAGATCTACAAAATGGTTAATACCAATGTGTCACCGAATCTATTTCAATTGTTTGACCCCAAACAATAGGAATGACCCTTTGCTTTGACTCTCAGAGAGAACCAATCAGAATTTCAGAGAGCATCCAATGTATTCAGAATTTATGTTGATATTATTTGGATAAGAAAACACAAACTAACCGCACCGAAATCTCAGTTCTGAGAACAATTGAGTCATATAAAAATGCGCTATTATTGCATGGAACTTTTAAACACATTTTACTGCGTCAATACTAATGCATGAGTAAACTCTATTTAACAATACTTATTATCGATACATAAAGAGATACACAAAATGCTGTCTATGAGAGATAAAGATAGGATTTGTGGTTTTGTCTATCTAAATATCGTTCATATGGATGGGCAGTCCCAATATTTGAGTAGTGGATGCCGCGCAGCCGGTATGCCACTACGATAAAAATATTGGATCGGCCATCCCAAATATGACACGATATTAGATAGGCAAACAACAAATCCTATCGTTTATTCTCATCTTATTTAGTTTTGGTTGTTTTAATTCACTGAAAATGATTTATTCAATATATTAGTTTAAAAAACAAAAATATTCACCAGCTGAAAAAACTGAACAAACCCGTACTACCTGCGTGCATGCGTAACCTAGACACGCGCGCTATACACTTGCGCGGCGACGCACTATCTAATATCGTCTCATATAAGATAGGCAACAACAATGATATGCGTGTTTGCGTACTAAACCCCGCCCACTGAATAAGAATGAAGACAGCATTGATTACCACATCAGGCTACAGCTAACAAACGGTGTCATTAAGAGAACACCAAAAACATGGATAGCTATAGTCAATGCAGCTATATGTAGAAATTTGTTCATCAACATTAGAGGCAGACAGACATGTATTGCATATACTCAGTCTTTGATTGCATACGTTATTGCTATGCTGTTGTGTCTGTGTGCACGCGTTAATGGCATGGATTCTACCACTATTCTTATTCATATTTCACTGCTAGCATACTAGCTGTCTTAGTAGGCACACACTTCTATTATGTATGATGTACAACCTTGGAAAAATTTGGTTGTTTTTAAGGAAGAAAATAAATCAGTGAGAATTGACTGAAATATTGCTGTTAAAAAGGTCTCGTAGTGAATCGTCAATATATCATGGTTTGTAGCCCGCAAAGTTAATCCATCAATCAATGTTTGTTATTTCGCGTTGAAGCGAATTCGTCAAATGCTGTTATTGCTTAAAACCACCCTCTCCGTTATTAGTTAACGAAACCATGGAAATCCGTGCTGTCGCTTGTTGCGCATCCAGCGCGTATTTAGGTAGGGGACGCTTTCGGCGTGTTTTCTATGATCCCTTCCTCATCCATTCTTATTCAAGAGTTTCTCGTAGTGAAAACCATTAAGGATTTGACCTCGATCGAAAGAAGCACTTATCATCAACATGATTTAGGGGAAATATCGACAGGTTTTGTGGGCGACAACTGGTAAAGGAAGAAAGGGCACGGCAGTATGCATTCTTTCTAACCATGTACTGCCTTGAGCAGTTCAACACCCTTGAGCAGATTAGAACGCTTTCCCTCAAAGCTCATATTTTCTTGTCAAGCACATATTAACCGAACGTTAACTGTGTGGCTCACAAGTTAGTAATTTAAAAAAAAATGATCTCAATATTCTGTTCAATTAATGAAGAAATAACACCAACGGAGATCGATCTTAACATTTGTTTTAAAAAAAATTACACCGAATTGGGGGTATCTTTACAAGCAAACTTTATTCAGTATATACTAAGGTTTAATTAATAAGGTAATAGACATTTTTGAGAACAAAATGTGACAGTTGTATGTAAATGGTTAACACCCTAATTGTACCTGGCAGAAAATCCATCTTTGAGGTGTTTTCTCAACTTATTCCTTTGGTAGGTATAGTGTAGCTTCTATAAAATCCTACTCTGCATTTGATTTCATGGGAATATGTTTGACTTAACTTAGTACAGTCTGAACGAGCAGACAAAACATCACATAACACCATAGCAATAGTGCAAAGATGACCTTGGTTATTATGTGGATGTTATGTCATTTCTTCCAAATGCTTTTACCAGTAGCTAGTTCTTTTTTGTTGGTCGACTTTGGAGATAACTTTAGGTTAAGTTAAAGGACTGTAGGGTGGGTCACTCAAAAGATAAAACAAAAAGTAAGCTAAAAATATTTTTGCAAGATTAGTAGACGTAAGCCTAAGTGGAAATAAAATCGGAATTGATGCAATGACGCGAAAATGTTCTTGCACACCAACAATTACGTCTTCTTTGGAAACGAGGCCTTATACATTTGACTAAATTACTCTTTGGTTGAATATGACAGTTTTCACTGAACGCATATTAGTGACGTATGCGTATATCTGCGCGAGTATGGCCCGGTTGAACAATTTATTTTGACAATTTAAAGAGACATGAGGAGATTTCCAGAAAGAAGCGCCCCCAATTTTTTTCGAACCCGGGTTTTTTGCATATTTGGAATGCTTTCCAATGTATTAGATCACACCTGAAGTGAATAAACCGAATACGCCGTCTTTATGTAATAATATGATGGTTTAGTACTTTCTGTCGTGCACGACAGAAAGTCAAAGCACGGTGTTCTATGGGGACAATTACGATAGTCAGGCAAGTTCAAAACAAGGTTTGCTGTTTTCCTTTCTACTTGTTGTCCAATAAACCTTCGGAACCTTCTTGGTAGGTGGTGTACAATCGATTCTGTGCAATTTGAGAGAAATTCGTATTCCTAAAAAAATCTCCTCTGTCACTTTATGACACATCATCAGTGAACAAGCACGCCAACCAATCTGGCCTCCATACTCCCACAATAAAGTAATGTCAGCAGCTTGTCAACCCCGTGTAAGGCAATGTATGTGATCTGCACAAGAAGTAGTTGAGTGGAGGGATGAAGATTGTTTAATGTAAATTACGAGCACAAGTGTGTTTTGGTTTTTGTATATTAATATGTTTATTGTTCGCTGCATATGTGCACAGTAATTTTAAACCTCGTAAGCACTAATATCTTAACATTATTTGAAAATGCGAAATAAATAGAAGCGGATTTGGTAGTTAAACAGAAAACTGATCTTTCTTTGTAGCGAAAATTGTTGAGGTACAGCTGGACCATGAAACACCCAATGCAGAAATCCATTCACTTGGGTTTAAGGGGCCTTTTTGATAGGGGTCAATGATAAAAATGAACTAAATGACAACATACTTAAAAAAAACACAAACGAACAAAATTTTTATTCACAAGTGAAAATAGTAAAAAAGTCTGCTAAAGAGCACAATGTTCCATTTTATAGTTTCAGATGAGCAACCTTAGTTCTGTCCCATTGCCAGTGTAGAGTTTCTTAAGCAAAATCCAAGCCCTTAAAACAGTCTCAAAGGAGTTAAGAGAGTCGCCTTGCGGAAAGAAAGACTTGCTCTCACCAAGTAACATCTATGTTATTGAAACCTTGAGGAGCATCTCCCACCTGGAGCTGACTCCTCATGGTAATGGAGATTCTTAGATTGAGAACCGGAATCACGGTCGATCTAAGGTTTCCTTGCGAAGTGGGCTACATGGAAGGGCAGAGACCTGCATGTGGTTGTGGATGCACACAAAAAGAGAACTCTTTATCTTGGTCTGCCCACTGTCAGACTGTTGGAGCAACAATTGCACTGACATGAAGCAGCCCGAATTGTACTCATCTCTGATGGATCATTTGAAGAACAAATGTGGTTGAACAATAAGAAGAAGAAGTAGCAATTAACCGCATGCAAAAATGAAATAGCAAACCTTGTCAGGATCTCTAACATAAAAAATCCCTTTTAAAAGGAATGCAGTGGATGTTTTGTTGAAGAGTGTGTGTCGATCTCGGCCACAAACAACAAACAGACATCAATTTTTCAATTAGATACCTGAAAAAAAAAATAGCCGAGTCATTTATGCGCTATTATCACTTACCATCAATCGAGGTTTATTTGGTGTTCCTTGGGCGGGCCTATGTCCGCCAGTATAAAAAAGACCGTATATCATTCCCTGCAATTTTTATGGCGTTTTATCACATATTGGGTAGCATTGTGTAGCACAATTTCGTATTATTGTTGGTGGTAAGATTGTACCAGATATAATTTCCCGAAGTCCACCTACAGTTCATAAAAATTTTACATGTTTAAAAATGTACAATGTCGATTGCCGCCCTGATCTTTGGAACGAACTCCGAAAATTCTCATAATTGACAATTTCCTTGACCTCCCACCATATAGTCACTCGTAGGTCAGTTCATTCAATTTTGAGTGCGCTCACATCATGGTTCTAGGCTTAGGCGATTTATTATTGTACAACCTCAAGCTGCCTAAAATTCTACAATTATTGACAATATCATGTTTATAGTTTATGACACTTAAATTGGCCATGTTCACTTTTTCTTGGCACTAGTTCGAGGTCTTGTTTTCAGGACCAGTCAATGGAAACAAATGCAATTTTGAATCGGAAATTAATTCTGAGTTTTGAAGTTATGGCAATCAACCCAGAGAAGTAATAGAGGGGGCATTTTTTCTTGGGACATGCTTCGAATTTATCAAATCTTCTAAACAGCCTAGTTAAATTGCTATGATGATCATGCAACTTTCCGTTTAAACACTTACCAAGGGAACCTATCAAATGCGAAAACAAGCTACTATTGTTTTTATTTTTGGTCTAATGAAGTAGCATAGTCGTTATTATATTGAAATACAAACTCGGTTCAGGTTCACTTATACTTGTACAATTTAAAACATTTTATCACATAACTGAACATTAGTTTTGCATCGCATTTATGCAATTGATGTTGGTAGGTTCGTAATTTCTCGTCGCGTTGTAAATATTTACCATCATTTACAGACTTTTTCTTTTTAAACCTTAAAAAATATATATTATTACGGATACTTTCAACATAAACTCTACACTGGACAAAGGCACAATTATACTTTTACAAATTGCAGTAAAAGATGTTGACGGTGCCATTGGCAGCCTGGATACATGCTCAAACGCTAAAAATACCGTTACGGATTTTTACGGATGCTATATATTTGCTTATGTTATTAAACCGTTTGAACTGAAGGGTAAATATTTGTATGTTTGTCCAGTGAACTTTCAGGTTTAAAAATCGAAAAAAATTTCATTTGATAAAACATAATTTAACAAACCTGTATAGAATTGCAGCATTTATTAACAGTGCATGTAAATTATTAAGATCTCTAACGTGTAATATTATTTTAGCCCAGTCATGTGATTGGCAGTGCTATCTTCAGTAGACGTATGCGGACCGCCGAGAATTAAAATTGAACAAATAAGTATGGAACAGCAGATAGAGGGAATATACATTGTAAAATGTTGAACTAAAAAGGTAACAACCCTTTCTGTTTGAGTAAAATGTTAGTCAAAGTTGAATATTACGCTTGCGCAAAGCGGAGTATTTTTCACCAAGCAATGTGGAAAGGTTTTTTGATTCTAGATTTTGCTCAACAGAGAGGTGTTCCCTTTTTATATCGACATAAGTAAAAGTGGTGATTTCACGCGCGCCAGTTCCTTATGCTGATTTGTTTTACTTTAAATGAAATTTGTACTAATAGAATCATTGAGGTGTGGGATTAGTCAGGTATCTTCCTGTATTGACATTATTAGTATTATTGTCTTCGTCGTCGTCGTCAGCAACAGCACCGTCAGCATCATCATTATGAGCAGTAGCATCATTTTGATTCTCTATGTTGTCTTTAAGTACAAAACAGAATAAAAACATTCTTTGATTTGTTTATACCGTACCCCCGAATATATCATTACTCAACAATGTATTTTCCTCATTATAGAATACTTTCTATTTCATACATACCAATCTTAATAGCCCTGGAGCTAGCCACATTTGGTCACACATCTCAAAGTACAAAATTTGAGTGATTTAATATGTTGACAGACTGAATGGGACCCCCCTGAAACGTGATTCTTTAAGTGCCACAAGGTGCCTTAGAAGAGGGGGCCAAAACAAGTTTGTACAGGGGTCCAATTTGTAATTGATCCAATCGTGTTGAAAAGCACACCATGGTATTTGTCTGACCATAAGTATTATTCAGAAAAGTAATAGTTTGTAATATGTACAGCCTAAAGTTGGCATGAGTTTATAGGGAAAAACAAAAATCAATAATAATGGTCAATTTCATGTTGTACAACAGGGGGCAAATTTTTAACAGTTGCTCGATTTGGGATAAAAAATGGTGCCACTTATTGGTGGAGTTCATAGGAATTAAAATAAGGAATAGTTTTGAACTTGTCTTAATGCTTAGTTTTCCGAATGTATGGGCACAGAAGGTCAACGTCGGCTTGCATTCCATGGGGCTTGATCTTGTTACCCTCTTACTTTCTTAAGCAAGCTTTGAACACTCAAAACTATTCCGTAATTTTATCCTATGAGCTCCACCACTAATTTGCACCATTGTTAGTCCAAATCTGAGCCATTTCAAATTTGACCCCTGACAACTGACATTGACCCTTTTTATTGATTTTTGCTGTTTTTAGCCTATAACCTCTGAACTTTCGGCTGTACATATTACAACTATACCTTTTCTGATCCTTATGGTTAGACAATAACATGGTGTGCTGTTCAACATGATTGGATCAATGTACAAATTTGCCCCTGTACAACTTTGTTTTGGCCCTCTCCTTAAGCACCACTTGCGGCACTTAAGATCACGTTTCAGGGGTTACTGTCAGTCTGTCAACATATTTTAATCACGCAAACCTTTTGTACTTGAGAGTGTTACAAACTGTGTGCTAGCTCCTTGGTTTTATCTTATATAGTTTTAAGCTTTGCACTCTAAAACCCATGGGTATCTCGCATATCAGCATACCTTTTTTGCTCCTTAATCGTACCGCAGGCAGAATCTCATTGTTTTCCGGCACCTCGAGAGTGTCCACATTTGTAGCATTTGGCAGAAAATATGCGTATACATAACAACAAGTCAGTTGTGGAACAAGTCAACACTGATCACTCTGCTAATCCCAGCGTCGGCTTCCGTACATAAACTGAACATTTCCTGATGTAGGACGCCAGGCAAAAACACAGGCACTACACTACTACTTCCCGCCTAGGGTGTTGTGTAATAAAGAGAAAATGCGCGGCATCAAACGCACGCGTGCCTTTATATTCAGTGGTGTAATAACATACTAGTGCTAATGACATCACCTGTATTATCTCTACTCATTCTTGTTTTATCTTTCTTAAAGTTGCGATGCAAAATGGCGTATGAGAAAAGTCTGTCCCGGTGGCCAGTGTTCATCACACCCTTTTTCTATGCCCCAAACAATAAATTATCTCTGAAATGATTGCGAAAAGTTTGCTTGGTTTTTTCTTGCTTGGATTGTTATATCAAGTCCCGCTATTAAACAAAATTTATTAATGTACTCCATTGTTTCGTATAGATTTGACTAAAACTCGAAGGAGGGTAATTGGTTAGGTTAAGTCCGTGCGATCACCCCCCCCTTTAATTTCTAAGAACACATAGATTGCAAATGTCCCACGGAACTAAGTCACCATGCAGTGTACACTGGCTGGTAAAAGTGCAACAGGCAAATCAAGTAAGGCGAAAGGCCTCGTACCAAAGTTGTAACGACGGGTCAATTTAATTTAGTTGGTTTCATTTACACTATCGATTATCGTTCAATGCTAAATATAAAATTGTATTTTGCCGGTTTTGCTGAAGCCTGTCTACAGCCGACAGTCCTATCAGTTTGGCCCCGGGCATTGTGACTATTCAGACGTTCCTCCTGTAAAACCTGTCATCAGTTAACGGAACCTTGGACTCTGAGTTTGGTCATTTAGGGAAGATTGATCAAATATAACATAATACAACAGTAAAAATCCAACTAAAAAATAATTATTCTGTGCTTACAACTTTACAAGCATATTTCCGTCGGTATGGAAAAGATTTTCAATTATTGGCCGAGCCCAGAGTTAAAACGAACATCGGAAAGTAAGTTTGTTCATCAACTGTGGTTGGTGTTTGAATCTTTCTAAGTTGTTGAGTAAGGTTCCCAGCATATTCTGCCCCAAACATTTAGTTTTTCTCCACTATTAGGTTGAATGACGATGGACAAGGCTTTAATGGGTCTTGAATGAAACCACGAGTACTTATTCAATACTTGTGTACAATAGAGCAGACCAAAACCATAGGAAAATCATATTATTGTAAAAATAGGAACTGTAACTATGGGATCAGGACGTCATAATTCCGGCGATGTGGCCGTTTTCCTAAGCCACTTTGTGCTCAAGATCCATGGCGACATTATCTGCTCAAACACTATCCTGTAGTTTCCGCATGCATCAAATTAGCGAATTAGGCCCTGGTAATTTTATTGTCATGTCCAATGATGTAGCTATAGTCCGACTGAACAAATCGCGTTTTAAGTTTTTGAAGAATGTACATTATAATAAGAATAATAATAAGTTGTATTTTTAACGCGCGACCATATTCCACGTAACGAATGATCAAGGCGCTGTGCGGCTGCCATGAACGGCGCGCTCAGACATCTAGAGAGACCATAATACACAGAATGCTCAGATTTATGCCAAGAAGCTCGATTTAGAAGCAGGAGGGCGGAAACGGGGTACCCGAGGAAAGAAAAAACTGGGGGGGAAAGAACGAGTATGGACGAGAGAACAAAGTCACATAAGGCCACCGAGAACGAGGCCCCTTGACGGAATCGAAAACCCGAGACTTGTAAGGTTAGACCGAACACGATAAACCTTAGTGAAATGGTTAGCGTTAGAAGTCAAACCAATGCGTCCTTCACTTCAAGGTCACCGTGCCTGAAGTTCTCACCTTCAAGTTCATCATTGAACTTGGTCCTCATTAACCTTGACGCAATAAGGATGATTTTGGCAATGCTACCTAAATCGTCATTATGTCCCAGTGAGGTACAATTAATTAATTTAAAAACAAGTTGGTTAACATTTTTTTTGCATGAACAAGTCACGAGATCATGAACCATGAA
Source organism: Ophioderma brevispina (assembly GCA_023653785.1). NCBI lineage: Eukaryota > Metazoa > Echinodermata > Ophiuroidea > Amphilepidida > Ophiodermatidae > Ophioderma > Ophioderma brevispina. The sequence continues at coordinate 21,502 of JAMKCH010002768.1, forward strand.
ATTGTTAGGTATTCCTTTATACAAAATAATTTGAAATGAGATGGGCAGGACTATGACAAGCTATCTCGTGCTACTAGGAGTTGGGTTGTATTTATTATGCATTATAAGAGGATGTTTTGCTCTGATTGAAAAATACTTCAACTGCCTATTATTTTATGTTTGACTTTTATTGGAATACGCCTGTCCGGTTTGGTATCCTGCGCTTAATGAAGACCAAACGCAGCATCTTGAATTGCCCTAAATGTTCGTTTCAAATATTTTTGATAATTCACGTGTTAGTTATGATAATGGATACTTCAAGAGCTGATTAACAAACTGAAAGCAAGTAAATCTCCAGGAACGGGTGAGATACCAGGCCATTCCAGGCGTGGAGGGAATTGGTTATTGATCAATACCATTGTATCTATGGTACATGAAGCGGAGTATCCCAGATGAATGGATAAGATCTATTGTCTTAACCGTGCCAAAAATGGGAGAAGATGGCAATGGCACCAAACATCGAAGCGTTTTGGTTAAATTTGTACACCAGCTGATCACGACGCTCATTGAACTAAATTAGTTGCTTCTATCTCGCTTGTGTTTGTAAGGATTGTGTTTTACGGTATAATGATCTGCCATACTCTAGCTAATATTGTTTTATTTCTGTGAAACAATGCAATTACATGATGGCTGTCTCTCTATTCCCTTGGTGATGGTTTTGATTGGTCTGATTAATTTGTTGTGAGCTTTTTGATGGCTACGGTCTTGGACGGCCTTTTTTCTAGTTTTACATCTCTTAATTGTTAGTCAGGTCAAGCTGAAATGTCTTTGTCCATGAATGGGACGCTTTTAATTGTGTTATTAAAAAATGTACATCGATTAAAATTATAACTTTGTATTTGGACGTGGAAAATTTAGATGGCGGGTCATTGTATTTATTGAAAAAGCAACAGCCCTGGACGATAATGACGCAATAGGTAAGGTCCATTCATACTTGAAAATCAATGAAAACCATCTCCGACTCAACTGTTGCTGCTTTGTTTTGAGTCAAAGATGGTTTTCATCAATTATCACTGCAGTGCAGTGCAGTATGAATGGACCATTAGAAATGTTAGAGCGAGAAGTGAACTGCTGACATGAAATATCGTTTGCTCTATATTTTCTGTTTATGGTACGCGATGTACGTTACAATTAACGCTATTAACTTGGTGTAGCTACATCACACCCATGACACTCGTTTTTGCACAAATGAAGGCCAAGATTGGCTCTGAGATGAATATACCTAACATATAGGTATATTCATCTCGGATTGGCTGCATCTGCATCAGCTTTGAAAAAGAAAGTCACCACGTCAACGGACTTTCGAAAATTCCATATAGCAATGATCGAGGAGACTTCAAAATCAAATAGCCATTTTAGAGTCAACTTTGTTTTATGTATGTGCAGCTCTGGGCGTTGGCGATAGATTTCCAATCTTGTATGTAATTCAGGCCGCGATGCATGGAGAACGTTGAACTATGATCCAGACACGTCCGTAAGAATTTAATAGCGATGGATCAATTTTACAAGTTTGGTATTTACTTTGACTACAAATATTCTCCTCTAACAAAGTTGATCTGAGGATAGTGAAGCTATTCTACACTGATGACCATGTGCCATTTACTAAAGAAACATAACGTATCATCAGAAATTATTTATGGTACAGATATGAGTCCGATTTCAAAAACAATGGGATCATTTGACAAAGTAAAGCAGGTCACAACAAAATCATTTTATTTTCAGGTAAGGCGATGACTGCTAGCAAAACAAAAGTGAAACGATCAAATGTGGATGGGATCTGTAGAAAGACACTGAGGCACCCTTTCGAACACCTTTATATTCTATAGGCGGGCCTGTGTGGTCTAGTGGATTTAATGGCCGACTCGTGGTCTAAAGGTTGCGGGTTCGAGGCTAAAGGTTGGGGTTCGAATTCCGCTGCGGTGTGTTCACTTGGGTATCCCCAAATTAATTCAATTTGAATACAGTTGATGAAGATTTCATCTTGGATGAGCTTTTGAACTTGAATGTTCACAAAGGGTCCAGTTTAGATGAAATACCGCCTAGATTCTTGAAAGATTGGGCGGTACAAATTACACCCTTGATAACACATATCATAAATCTCTCAATAACTACAGATGTTGTGTCAATATTTTTTTTTAAAACCAGGATCACCCCATTATATGAGAAGAAAAGCAAACTCGATGTCGGCAATTATCGTCCAGTCAGAGTGTTAAGCTGTGTATCAAAGATACTTGAAAAGTGTGTGCATGTCCAGGTTGAAAAATATTTATCCAACAAAAATCTTATTTACCAATATGAATCCGGTTTCTGCACAGGTTACTCAACTGAATCATGTCTTATTTATCTCACTGACTTTATTAAATCGCAAATATCTTAATGTAAATTTGTTGGCATGCTACTGTTAGATGTTCAGAAAGCATTTGACAGTATTGATCATGACATCCTATGTGAGAAGCTTGAAGCTATGGCAATCAGCTCTGGATGGTTCCTGTGTAACAGACAGCAACTTGTTTGCATTGATGGTATTAGATCTCTTCTCCTAACCATAACTTGCGGAGTACCACAAGGTAGCCTGCTGGGGCCATTACTATACTTGTGCTACAGTAACGATATGTTATCGGTGCAAAACAAGCTTTTGCTTTGTGCTGATCATAGCTGATGACAGTGTCATTATAGCTTTTGACAAGGACCCCAGAGTTGTTTCTGATGTGCTTAGCTCTGATTTCCATTCATGCAATCAGCCTGGCTGATTGACAATAAGTTGAGTCTCCATGTCGGTAAAACAGAATGTATCCTTTTCAATACCAAAGCTAAAGTTAAGCAAGTTTCTGATTTTTCAGTTTTTTATAACAACCAGGTGATAAATTCTTAGGATTATATCAAGTATCTTGGAGTTACTAATGACAACACTCTGTCAGGTAACATTATGACCAACTCCGTCATCAAAAAGTTTCTGGTCGGTTAAAATTTCTTTATAGACATGCTAAAGTTCTTAATCATACCTTACGCAGAAATCTCAGCACTGCTTTGCTTCAATGTCACATTGACTATTGCTGCACTTCTTGGTTTGGCAATATCAGTCAGAAATATAAGAAGAAATTGCAAATCACCCAAAACAAGGTTGCGCGTTTTGTTTTGAATTTGTCCGCCAGAGATCATATAATTGGTCAAGTGGAGCTCAATCTTCTAAAGTTCCTCAATATCTCTGACAGAGTTAAAGGGGCATTTCGTGATCCACAACCTCGTCCCCCGACTTGCTCATAACACAAAACCGCAAGATCGGTACCAACTCAAACTTTGTAAATAAGCTTTTCTCAAGGATATCTAGTGAACAATGAATAAAACAGGTGCTGGAATCACGAAATGCACCTTTAAACAGTTACGGCTCAACCATGTCTTCAACATTTACCATTCTCAGGGTGCTTCTTACCTTTGTCAGAACTTCACAAGATCATCAAATATTCATTCTCACAGAACCAGATCAAGTGATTCTAACTTTTTTGTTCCCAGAGTAAAAGGTATTGCGTCAACGTCATTTTTTACAATGCCATTCTGGATTGGAATGCACTGCCACCAAACATCAAGGACATCTCCACCAAGCATGCCTTTAAAATGAATGTGAAAAAAACATCTTATAATACTCTGAGCCAAGAAATGGCTGAGTTTACAGTTTAGCCCCCTCCAGTGGCTTTCTTTTTCTTCCCATTTTATCGTTAATTTTTAGATCCCTGCACTTCACTCACAACCTTTGCTTTCATTTATTAGGACCCCGTTGGAAATAAGCTTCCTTCTGTGTTTGTTGGCAGGCTATCCTGGTTTTGTCAGCTTCAAATGGTATCAGTGTGTTTTCATCCAAGTATGGCTTTGTAAGTATTTTTACATGTGACAGTATTATCGATATTTCTGGTTTGTATATTTGTTAGTGTACTTTTTCTAATGCTTTATTTTATTTGAAATGTTATTGTACTTTCATGCTGGTATTACCAAATAATAAACAAACATTTTAAATCACGTAACCTGGGAACTTAATTCTATAACAGATATTTATCACGAACTATTGAGGAGAACAAAGCCGGAGGAGTACTGCTACCAAATACTTTTTTGCTCGGATCACATTGTAGACTAGGCAGCGGCATGGCAGTAATGTTGATGTGTATGGCAGGTCTGCTAATGCACTTTTGACATGTTTAACAGTGATGCTGTGAAGCCGACAGGATGATATATGTTGTAGATGGCCAGTGGTGCCTACAATATTGTGTACAGATCGTGTCTGAGTTGGATGACACGCATCAACTCATCGCAAATGAAAATCACAGAAAATGAGCGGGGAGAGACATAGAAATAAAGAGGTGTATACAGAAAGGGGGAGGAAAGAGAAGGCAACGTGATAAAGAAAAATGGAGAGCATTTTTTTTGCCTTTTGTACGCTGTTTTGACGCTGAAATGCTGCTCTCAGCCCTTCAATTAGAAATGGGATTTAAAAGAATTTTCCGGTGCCTATACTGGATGCTGCTGCTGCTGTGAAACTTTTAGACCAATAGGCTTTCGTTGCGATAAGACTTGCCAAAAGGGGTCCTTGCAGTGTTGTTTATTTATAAAAATAATTTTGGATCAAGGCTAGGAGGATAGAATTCACGTCCCGGTCTTGCTCAACACTGTGTTCTTCACTTTAATAGGTGTACAAAAATTGCACACATATCTCTAACACAAGGACGCCATTTGAAGACATGTATTGTGGTCACTGTAAGAACTTTCAATACAATACATTGTGAGTTTAAAATTTATACTTTTGAAATATTTATGTGTTTTTACGTTATCCCCAAAACAGAAAAAGATAAAATACTCAGCCTCAGAAGAAAAAACACGGTCGTATACTCGGATGCTTTAACTACCTCAAGTGTTCGAGAAAAAAGAGAAAGCCTATAGTGTTAAAATCTAGAATTTAGAGCACGCATCACTTGCTGTTCTATTATTATCTGGTTTTGTTTATTGAAATATCATTGATAATTACAAGACATTTTACAATATAAAACCAAAATTTAAAATACATACAGACTCATGAAAATAGCAATGCCTAAAAATTCAATCTGATCTGATAGGAAGAGGAGATCATTGATTCCTTGTAGTTATTGCGAGACCCTCGGCAAACCAAAGACAATGGTCCTTTCTCCTAACAAAGAGATACTCAAGCTCACATGACATGCCAGCAAAGCATCAGAGTCCTTTAAGAGGACTCTCCTGCATGCCCTTCTTTGCAGCTGGTCGTTCAAGTGTATTTAACTCTCCAGCAGCCAGTCCCGCAGCCAGTGTAAAGTGCTACACAACAAAGTCAAAATTAAAGATCATTAAAACTGAAACGTTTCACCGTGCGGATCACATGTAGGCTGCGTTATGTTTTGTATTTTCAAAAATATTTTCCCTACTTTAGGTCACTCTGATTCCAGATACTAAGAATTGATTGTTACTTTGACAAATTCAAGTGCACTGTCATTAATTTCCAAGTCAATATGGTCTAGAACAATTTTTAAAACATCCTTAGAAGGCCTGACACTTGGAGGGTTTAGGAATCAATTTGTTACCAACTGTCCATTGTAATAAATCATCTACTAGATCTTGAGGCTTAGACGGCTGCGGGTGAGAACGATTCTCTCAGGTCGTCCACATATTTCCGACATATTGTATTATTACCCACTCAGCCAGATATTGTTCACCTCAGCTAGATATTGTTCACCTCATTGTTCTTTATGCACCTTTGCTGAGCAATTTGTTTTGATGCAGATTAGTTCCAATATTTCTCGCTGCATCATCTATGATGCATTGAAATCTAATGGACCTACTTTGGTACCTTGTGGCAAGCCACCTTTCAAGACCTTATAGTCTGAATGTGTTTATACTGAACGCGTTAATTAACAAACTCACACAACCCCGAACTCCCATTTGAATAAATGTCTCGGTCATGAGTTTGTATCCACCATATGGAATACCTTCAAGAAATCCGTGAGAATCATCTTTCTAATGTTGTTAGACACATTAGCATTCATATCCTCTGCTGCATTCATATATTCATATGCGGGAAAATTCGAAAGATTCGTCAAAGGTAGTGTCAGGTAGCCACTCCTTTAATGGTATCATACTCTCACTATATCCATTTAGTAATGAAACCCTCGCTGAGGGAAGGGAGACAGATCGTAACTAGTGTTAGACTCATCCCTGTGTATCGTCCACCACCTTCCAGGGAAAATGGTCTCAAAATAAGTCAATTCTTAAATGAGTGTTGATACTTTCCTTACTGAGATTGCTCTTGGTCCCGCTATAAAACGATAGCTGGGTGATTTCAATGTGCATGTTGACCTCCCCGCTAAACCAGAAGTTCTATTCCTTTTTTGGAGATTCTGGCTGCCTAATGGGTTTCATCAGCCATATCTTTGGCCCTACCCATAAAGAATGGTCACACGCTGGACCGGAATCATATCTCGTTCTTGAAGAGGGATAGTGCTGGGTGGGACCTCTCCTGGGTAGGCTTCTGCTTGATCCTCGTTTGATTAATGATACGATTATTAGCAGCCAGAATTCACCACTCATGAGAACTGTGTGCACCATCAGGAGAATATAAAGAATATTTGGACCAAGGACTCTTTCTCAAATGACATTTTTCTCATGATTGGCAGTCTTGATCTTCGTGAGGGCTCAGTTGATGAGTGCTTGGTAAATTTGAGGGAGTCTTTAATTAGTGTATTCGATTCCCATGCACCTCCTCAACAGCGTTCCCCGCATTATTAGACCACGATCACCTTGGTTTAATAAAGATATGATGATGCTGCCAGACTGGGAACGCAAAAGACGTTTAGAGAGGAAAATGGGTTATTGTAAAAACTAGAAATAGTGTCGATCTGGGTGCTTACACTGTACAATCAGCAGTGGCTGGTAAACTCATTCATCATGCTAAGGAGGTTTATTACAGAGAACAATTAGAAATGCTAACAACCAACAACCATGTGCTACTCTGAATAAGCTTTTGACCCAAAAACATAAACAATTCTACTTAATTCAGCTTACTGAATGTAGCTCATTGCCAGGTTTTTCAGGCGACAAGGATACAAAATCGACGGGACCTTGATAATTATCCAGGTCCAACTCGCAAAAAGGGAAAAAAAAAAAAAACAACAAAAAAAAAAACCAAACCCCCCAAAACCAACAAAGCGCGCACAAAAAAAAACAAAACAAAAAAACCCCCCCCCCCCCCCAAAAAAAAAAAAAAGAAAAAAACACACAATGATCCCAAGCGGGACAATAATTGATGAGACCGTTCCAATTAAATGAGTTTTTTAATCCAGAGTCAATGTGATGAAGAGGTAACCAAGGTGTGATTATGTCAACTCCACAAAAATATGTTCTTAGGATCACCTTTCCATTGGTGTTACTTAAGGAGAATATTGCAATTCTGGCTGAGCCATTAACACTGTATAATTAACAAGTCTTAGCCGCACTGGTGTTTTCCCCAGCTAAGCTCCAGGAAGCTGCCGTGACACCCCATTCTCAAAAAGCCTTCCCTAGACAAAGAGGCTGCTCAAAAACTATCGCCCGGTGTCAAATATTAGCTGCGTATGCTAAGTTCATGGAGAAAAGAGTGAGTGCCCAGATAAATGATCATCTGTCTCAAATGGACTTAAATGAGACGTTTCAGTCAGCTTACAAAGAACGACACTGCACTGAAACGGCACTTCTACGTGTCAAGACCGATATTCTCAATGCAATTCACAACGGGTAAGGCGTTGTATTGTGCTGCTGATCTTTCTCAGCCTTTGAGTACTGTTGATCATGCATTCTCTTGGATAGGTTTACGTGATACTTCAAAATCCCAAGGGGTATGCCTTACAGTGTTCGGTCTTACCACTGCAGACCCGCTCTTTTCGTGTGCGCATTGGGGAGGCAATTCAAACAAGCATCATCTCCCTTCGGGTCCTCCTCAGGGTTCGTGGTCGGGCCTCTTCTTTTTCATAATGTCCAACATCGGTATCGCATCAATAATCCGGAAGAACAATATTGGCTTACCACATGTATTGCTGATTATGTGCAGCTCTATTTGACATTTGATCCAAGATTGATGGTGATGCCCAAACATGGCTGTCAAAAGACTCTCTCTTTGTATGTGAAATCAGTGAGTGGATGCGCTGTAACAAACGCAAATTGAATGATGAAAAGACCGAATTTTCCATCGCATGTTCATCCTATTACGCAAGTCGCTCAAAGATATTACCATCAGGGTCGGGACATGGGTCCCAGTCCTCGGCCAATTAGAAAACTTGGTGTCTTGTTTGATCAGACAATGGGGTTCTATGCACTGAACATGTCAGGTCAATCATTTAAGTCGGTTAACCTTCCACCTTCGCAATATTTACCCGATCCGCCGTTTTATCCCATTTGAGAGTTGTCATCATCTCGTCAGTTCACTGATGGTTTTTATCTCGCATGACTATGCCAATTCACTTTTGTATTATGGAATGTCGGACCAGAGATTGGAGTAAACTTCAGATTTGGCAGAATGAGAGCAGCCAGGCTGGGGGTTCAGATTGTTAGAAGGACACCAGCCCACCACACTTTCCTTAAGAGCTCCATGGCCTACCAATTAGTGAGCGCGTTGGCTTTTAAGCTTATGCTTCGTACTTACAAGAGGTGCATTTCCGGACAATTGCCTCTACTTGTCCGAATTACCTCTCTTGTAATGTATATTCTGGCAGGCCAGGAGATTGCCGATCTGCAGATGACAAGACGCCTCCTCACTGTTTACCGCCACAAAACGGTCAGTGCGGGGACAGGGGCTTTCAGCAATGCGGCCCCCCCCTACCCCTAGCCTAGGGGAACTCTTTGCCTACTCTGTTCGACATCCAAGTCCATTGTTACTTTAAGAAAGCTCAGGCTAAATTGTTGTATCTATTTCCCAAAGGGTTGATCGTGTGCTTAAAATTATTTGTTTTTGTTATTGCCCACATGATATTTAATTGCTGCAGCTGTTTCTTTTTATTTATAGTTTTTGATGTAAGTACTTATATCAGGTTGGGCTTCATCTGGTTTTAGGCTAAAGTAATTACTCTCTATTTTGTATATCGCTTTGACCTTGTTTTGAAGAGAAGTGCGCCTATAGCAAATGCCCGTTTGTATTGTATATTGTAATGTATCGTAAGGTGGTCTTGTCACCCTTGGAGGGTTGTGTTTTCAGGACATGGACAAGGATGAGTGGTCACGTTTTTACAGCACAGTATAAGGGTTATGATGAATATAAGCCTGACTTATGGTTGCAATTGCATGGGCGACCCTGTTAACATTATAAATAGTCAAGTTTCACTCCTATTTCCAGCATTCACATTTTCTTCCTTCAGCGTAGGCCTTTTAACGTATCAAATTAATTCGCACTCGGTCTTTGAACATTTTATTACGCGTTCGGCATCCATTTTTTTATTTAATAGAATATGTTTTTACACTATAGCGATGATCTAGACAACGTCTGTCAATACAGACTCTCCCAAAATGATTATTAGCATCTATCGATGTCCAAAACGTTTTACTTTTTATTATAATGCTGTCATAATCTTAATCGTTAACAGGCACACAAAAGAGAGAAATTCACCTAATTCTTATCATATCAATCAATGAGATTTCGGTAAGCAATGATTAATAACAAAAGGTTTTGCATAAGACGAGGGTTCGCACACATGCATTATTTCACTTTTCCCAAAGGATGAAGTCAGCATTTCTATCACACCGAATGTATTTTCAGTTCGATTAGTCCTATTTTCATGATCCAAATTTCCCATGAAAGGTTAAAATATGCCAAAGTTTACTATTAAACGAGGTTAACCCAACGTGGGTACTGGCACAAAACGCAACTATGTTACATTATTTTCAAACTTTTGAGATAAAACAACCCTTGCAACATGTTGCAAGATTTTACGCTGGCTTTAATTGATAAATCTACTTTCAAAGTTAAACTCTTGAAGTCGGAAGTAGCATATTGCATCTAAAATTGGAATATCGATCAAAACACTTGGAATATTAGCGATAACTTATAATATCTGCGATAAATTTGGAATATCGGTCGATATTGTAAATTTCAGAAATGATGGTACAAAATGCTTGCCATAGATGTGACTGCGTTGCCACTCTTTTTAAGACCAAGAAAAAAAGTTTGTCTCAGAAGACCGCGCGCATTTTGTTTAAAATTTGTTTTTGACCGCATAATTTTTTTTAAGGTTTTACTCACTTGACATTTTTTTGTAAAAAATTTCAGAAAAAAAATGAAATTGAAAAAAGTGGGCCAAAAATGCATTAAAAAAAGAAGAAAAAACGCATTTCGCATTAGCATTTTTCACATTTCTTCTGAGACAAACTTGTTTTTTTTTTTGCCCAGTCGTGTCAATCATTGCCCGATCTCAGTGGTCCTCTAGCTAGTTTTAAAACTTTTAAACAAATTTATCAATTACTTTGTATGGCTGAAATTTTCTCACCTATCCATAAGTGAAGAAAAATGAAAGCCCTCAAAATTTCTGATCCCAAGGCCCGCGTATGTTCCACTAGGCCAATGTGTTTTAACATAACCTCATTCAACTGAAAATTCTAGAGCTTCTGGTGGTAATGATTTTATTTAGTACATTCTAGTCTTCAAATTTTACCCAGCTCGCAATTCTGAAAAGTGACGTCGCTTAATATTTTAGGTTAAAATGTGTTTTCATGATCCATGATGAGCTGTTAGGGGACATACCACAATATGTGCTGATAGGCAATGCGCTAATTGACATGGCAGCAATCCTAAATGAAGCAGCATGATTCTGACTATTTCATGATGGCAGCGTAATGATAAGGGCAAAACGTTTTACAAAAAAAGCGCGTTATAACAATATAAATCGGATTACTATTATTATATTATTATTATTATTTCCATGTTTTAAAAAATGTCAATTATTAAATTAGCTGTAAAATGATTACAACATTTATATTTGCTGTGGTGAAAACGTGTTACATGTCAATTTAATATTTGTGAATAAAAAGTCACCACATACATCAAGCCGATAAGTTCTTAGTAGGAAAATGGATTTTTGTGTGTGATCTCTTCCAAATTTCACATCGATATGTTGTGTTGTAATATTTTTGTTCACCAGTATTAAATCCACACGTGTTATTATATAACACGTGTTCACCATAGCAAATATGAATGTTTACACCTTTTATTTTCAAAGTTAGAACTGTTTTAGTAATTGATATTATTGGTGAAAAAGCCAAGTCACTTTCCAGAATGTCAAAAGAAACACTAAATAGTGTTCTGAATAATATTAACACCATTAGAAGCTTTGGAATTTAAGGAAAGCTTTAAATGAAGCACTTTGGCCCATGTGGCCTCCCCGAACAACTTGAATCACACCAAAAATCCATACTGGTTAAAGGTGCGTGTTCCGATCGTCTTTGGGACCTCTCCCCCCCGATTACCCGGAAGTAGTATCGATTTTGATATCAGATGAAAGGCCGTATTTTTCTCATTGTCGTCCTGAAGTGTGAGCCCTCAAATCCATTTCATTCCCAAGATATAAACAAAAAACCGCCGTTTTAGTGGTTAACCATCAATATTAGCACAGTATTAAATAGGGCGTTGCACTATGCATTATCGCGTCTAGTATCAAAACCGCAAGTTTGTTTCCCACGGTACTTTATGGGGTGTATGTGCAAGTGCCAGGCTCTCATTAGCACGATTCGTCATGCATTATAATGCATCTGGCCTTCGCTTTTATCATTGTGTCTTTTTACATAGGCCGCTTGCATTATAAGGCATGATTGCCATATCGCAGTTAATTCTGGGGACAGCCCGTCATCCGTGTGGTACAAAATAAATGCCGAACGGCCTGCGATAAATTAAGTTGACTGGGCGAGACTGCACTTTGTCGACAGTCGTCAAAGGTTTCAAATGGGACCAGTGAGTCTGCGACCACCCACAGAAAACTACACGAACAGGAAAGCTAAGAGATGTGGTTCCCGGTAAGCTTAGGTTGACTGTGAGTATTTAAAAACAGCACATAATATAAAATGCCATGGGATATCAGACACAAAAACGTTGGTCGCCCGGACCGTTCCACACCTAAACGATTCGAGTAGGTGGAGATATTGCCTCGAAACAGGGCGGCCCTATAGTAAAAAATGAAAAATGATTTTTTAAAATCCATGTGAAAAATGATAAAGGACCAACAAAAGTCGCCACCACTGTGAAGAGGAAAGAGAAATCGTGCTAGGCTCTCAGATCCAAGTTAAAGAACACAATACACAGAAAGCGGAACAAGCACGTTATAGAAAACTCCAAAAATGTCGGGACAAAATTGCCACAAGGCTTGTTCGTTCAAATAAAAAAAAGGAAATTGATGTTTCTTTCAAATTAAAAATGCAATAATCCTAAAGCAGTATATAATGCATTTTATAGTACAACTCATGCACTACGTATTTCAATACGGGCATAAAAAAGCAGTTAAGAGGGGGTCTAGGTTTTTTTTGCCCTGACCTTCGCTGCAATTTTTTTGCCTTTACCAATATATTACTATGCAGTCGTATTATATTGTAGCCCATGTTAAAAAGTTTGAAAAAATTTGAATATTATTTGATCTGTTGCCATGGTAACCGAACAGGGCCTCTGATTGGCTAAAACGGGGAACAAACGTAACTGAATTAACGCTTAACTTGATTTATACCATACTTGGGTAGAAGGTTACATGAGTACAGTGCGCAGGAAAACCATGGATCGGATTTTTTGATTATGGTTTGCCATGGCAACTTTATGCCAGTATTCAAAAATGAAGCCCTAATTCAAAAATCCGGCTCCATGGTTTCACAGCCCTATGAATGCTTGATATCTGTGCCAAATTTCATGTTGATACGACCTTTCGTTTTTGAGTTACGTTCGTTCCCGTTTCATAAAATCCCGATTTTCACCATTTGAGATATTGAGCGAAACGTAATCGAAAATAAAACAATTTGCAAAAAAATATTAATTTGGCCCAAAACTTGGAAATAATTGTTCATTTATTTTAAAATATAAATTATTACATTTTTGAGTGCATTTTGGTGAAAATAGGAGATGATCTAATGGGTTAAATGAATTTTTGAAAATAATCGTCTTAAATATCACTGGGTGAGTGATAATAAAGAACTACATAAGAAATGCTGTCGAGCTGAAAATTTCGAGTTGGCTTGATGCATAATGAATTTATGTTTTAATAAATTAATTTTGAAAAAGCTTGTAATATGTGATCATAATAAAAATAAATCATATTTGCTAAAATATCACAGGGTGAGCACTTTTTACATACAAATGTATACAAAATGCATCTAACGTGCGAGACTTGCTTGCTTAAATCGAGCATAAAATTTGAACGGAATGTCCTATTTACCTCAAACAAAAAGCAAATGAAAGCTGAAAGTTGACACTTTCCTATCATGATATAATCTCAACTAAGCTAGTAGACTAATTTTTTTCAATTTGAAAACATAGACCCCCCCTTAAAAGTTCACGGAATAAGCTCGTTCTAGCATCGTCTTGGTGGTCAAATTCCATCCCATTGAAATAACACGTTTTATGCATTTAAAAATCGCCACTCGACTACTTTGAGGGAGAAGCAGATAAAACATATTTATGTTAGAAATTGTGGACCACTTCCGTTCCTTTATAATTTTATTATCTACTAGTTTATATAAAAATATATATTAAATCGTAGATGGACTGAGCCTCAGCAGTCCTTATAAATTAGCCATGCCCTTCCAAAAAGTGGACTTTGACACAAAAACACCCCATTATCATGATTATTCTTACATTTCCCCCAAAAGTGGAAGGGATCAAATTTCCAAACTTTGACATCAAGGACGGTATGTTTCTCACAAAATAAGGTATATGAGATACTGTAAAATTAGAGAACTTGACAAACTGACAAATAAAACGCCGGGTTTCTTTTAGGGCATGTAGCGAAAATTCCCTGCCGATATTATATTTTACATACTTTGATAATGGAATGTGTCAGAATCTTTCCACTCTTCTGTGTTGTGTGTAGTGTTATCATGTCGAGACACGCCAAAGTCGTCTTGCAAGTTTTATAACAGTGAAACATTTCCTACAAGACAGGAAAGAAACATAGACTTGTAGTAATAGACTGTCTTAAAGGCCAAAAAATTAGAAGTCGGTTACCTCCGGTACCTGTCTGTCAATCAATGTAAAAACAAAATTAGTGAAAAAGAAAACAAATTATCGGCTTAATGAATGAAGCACGGAAAAGGATACACCGCCTCAATTCCAATCCTTCTCATTTGAGTGTCATACTGCACAAAGCCCTACATTCAATGCCAACAAAGCGATTTTCTGATTACGCCCAATGTTTTAGTAGCTATTCCTGTAAAAACAAAAATGCATTGAATTTAAAGATATTTCAATTTTACTTTATGATTTGTTATTTACAGAAATGATAGGCGCACTCGACATATTTCCCTTTTAGTATCATATTTCTTCAATAACACTAAATAATTATTTTAAAATTTATATTACATCATGAGCACCCAAATAAGTAGTAGACGATTCTCAGATTCCATTTTTACAATGGACATTTATTTTTGTCCACAGATTTCTTTACACTCTCCCTTTTTATGCTTGTATGAAAAACATCTGCGCAAACATGCCCGGACACATATATCATACACATACGTACACATCTGTATACACGCATCATTACAAAACACATACACATACTTACAAACGCCATAATATATACGTACATACATACGCACGTTAGTACATACGTCCACACACATACGTCCACACATACATCCGTGGAGATTTTGAATTCGTATAACACGGTAACCCCATATGTTTGTTGTTGTTGTTGTCGTTGTTGATGTTGTTGTTGTTGTTGTTGCAGTTGTTGTTGTTCTTCTTCTTCTTGTTTCTTTTTTTCCTTTAAGAACCCTAATTTAAAAGAGCATTCAACGATATGAATGAAAAGATTGAATTGGAAGATTAAACAGAATAAAGGTAAAGAATAAAGCGGGAGAATTTTTGAAGCAATTTTGCTCTTGACATATGTTTAAGTGCATCATAACAACATGCATAGTCTTGGTAAATGAAGTAATATGCCCATCACAATTATTCGGAATTCCCAAAGCCAGTGACTATTACTAATACGATGATAGTTACATGGCGCGTGTTGAGTGTTAGCTGGCAGGTAAACGCTGTAGAAAGAACGATGTGGACCTTTAAAGAAGACACCTTTCTTCGCTGGAGGTGTTTATAAAGCGAGATAGACATGATAGATGTATTTAATATCCGAAATGTCATTCTGTTTTAGTAACAATGATTGCGGCTGACAGAGTAACACTGGAGCCCCATTGCAAACGACTTTGTCGGCAAAAACTAGCTTTGACAGTGAAAACAACGTAAAGTGCGAACAAATTATAGATAAATGTTTACTGTGAGAAACATTAATGGGACGGAATGACGGAGAAATAGTTTCAGGCCCTTTTATTCTCTGTGTAATTGATGAATATGTCGCTACTGATTGCACTTATCAAATTTATTGAACTTTGCAGTCGATATCTTCTGCCTTTCTCCTTGACTAGTAACTAATAAGTTCCTCGTGTCAGTTTCTTGTCCTCAAAAGATTTAACAGGCCTCTTTATACTACTAGCGCACATTTCTACACGACTACCACCAGTATTTTCGTGTGTCTGGCAATGTCATCTCATTTACAAAATTAGGTGATTGATCTTGAGAAATGTTTCCGAATTGATGGTCAACTTTCGGAAGTGTTCGATCACATAAGCATAGGCGTCTATCCCGGGGGGATGGGGGGTATATCCCCCCAATATTTGATGAGGGGGATGGTCAATACGATCATCCCCCCAATGTTGATGCCCATTCATGTGTTTTGACCCAAGATAACCTCATATTTTACCATAATAGTTTAAAAATGGTAAATTTCAGCGCGCTTCGCGCGTATTTTGTTCTAATTACAATTATATTTAATGATTTTAGCTTCTAAATGGCAACATTTTTATCGCGCTTCGCGCGCACATGTGCTAGTAATGGATCTTTTCAGCATTCATAAATTTTCATCAACCCCATCCCCCAATGTCAAAAAGAAATTTACGCCACTGCTACATAAGCATCGATGTTTTGTGTCTAATTATGTTTTTGACATGGCGAATTCAGTTCAGCAACTTTTAAGAACCAGAATACTTAAAGACACTATCAGTGATTATCCCGAAAGATAAACAAATATTTAAAATTTGTAGGAATAACGTAAAAGTGCAGGATAAGTCTGTAGGACTTCCATTAGGTATCTTTTCCAACTAAAAAAATGACAGAAAAGGAAGAAAACAGCAATGTTCAGAGATATGAATCCCATTCAATTACACTTTAACCTTAAAATTTCAAAAACATTTCCTTTTAAATGATATTTCAAATTAATGGCTAAGCATCATCAAGTTGGA
>JAMKCH010002769.1:0-45503 GCA_023653785.1 Ophioderma brevispina
TTTCTCAGTCCCGCTCCTTCATATTTGCATTACGTTTTCTTTCTTTCTTTCTTTCTTTCTTTCTTTCTTTCTTTCTTTCTTTCTTTCTTTCTTTCTTTCTTTCGTCTTTTTTTCTCTCTCTCTGCATGCATGCATTCGCCTGCCTGTACCCACATCTAGACCTACA
The DNA here is from genome assembly GCA_023653785.1 of Ophioderma brevispina. NCBI lineage: Eukaryota > Metazoa > Echinodermata > Ophiuroidea > Amphilepidida > Ophiodermatidae > Ophioderma > Ophioderma brevispina. The sequence goes on from JAMKCH010002769.1 coordinate 167, forward strand.
GAGTTAGCGCACTCCAAAGTGAGAAATACCTTCCCAACTACAATTCCCTCAAATCGGAAGAGGGCGCACTTGAACACTGACAGCTACTTGCGAGTAATTCAGAAATTTCTACTATTATATAGGAAATTTAAATGGTTTTCTCCTATGACATACATTTATTCATGTTTTATAATTTCCTGTAGGTAATTTAGGATCAAATTAAGGCTTGAAACTCACCCAAAGTTTTTTAATGTAGTCCAAACTTCTATGCCCCAATAATGCATGACTTAGCAGAACGAATTATGAGTGCATTTCCCTTAACCACGTGTCTCTATATTTTCTTTCATGTGTGTCAGTGTGTGCAACTAATCATTTAATTATTTCTGCGAGGCACACACACACACATACACACACACGCGTACTAAACGCTTAAACGAGTATACTTTCCACACAAAATACATCACTGTAAAAAGTAAGTGCTAAGGTTTGGTAAAAGTTCTTAAATGCCTGGACATTTGGATATGGATATTTTCTGTTTTCTTCGACTACTGCTCTATAAATCACTAAAAAGCATTGAAACTCGACATTGCTCTTTTAAAACAGAGCAATGTGAATGTTTAAAGTGAACGCGTTATTATCTTAAGTGCTTAAATACTAAATAAACACCAATATGTGCTTATTTTGAACATTGTGTTAAGCTTCTAAATGCAGATATGTGTGTATGTGTGTTTGTGTGTGTGTGTGTGTTGTGTGTGTCTTTAATGGGAGCAGGCCGTTTTCGACGAAAAAGTGGACTGTTTATTTTCCCTTCTAAACACTTCTAGGTAACAAATGGATTTACAGTGTGCTGTTTATTCGCTATAAATACGTGTTTGAAGATTAACGCCTTCATAAACACCAATTTCAGCAGGATGTGATGATGTTTATACGATTGATCTAATTTTTCTTCCGAGTATATATGGCCACTTTGTATGGAGAACAATAGTTAGTCCTATGATTCAATCGTATATAGTGTCTCCGATAATAACAGGGTACATGATTTCTATTTCAAATCCCAATGTACTGATTTTGCATAAATGAATTTTGTAATCCAATATTTTCTGGTCACTATTCCGGCTTCAAAATAGCTTTCTACATTGCCAAAATAAAAGGGCGTATATTCCGAGTGGTTTGTATACGATTTGGTGTAGGATTAGTTATATGCGTTAATTATAACAGACACCAGGACATCTGTTGTTTCGATGTATAAGGGAACATGCATTTCCATGCTCTTTCTGTTACATAAAGGAAATATTGTTTCATGCTAACGATAATTATGAAAAATGTCAATAGAGCGAATTTGTGGGAATCATGTCCGGTGCCCCTCTGAGAACATCTGACCCTGTTACTAAATAGACAAAGCATCGTTGAGCCATCGTGCGGCATATATTGGTCACTCCTCTCATAATGCCTCTCTCTCCCTCTCTCTCTCTCTCTCCTCTCTCTCGCTCTCTCGCGCTCTCTCGCTCTCTCCGCTCTCGCTCTCTCTCGCTTTCGCTATCTCTCATTGGTTGATTCGAAAATTGCGCCTATCATGCCCTGCCTTTTGGACGGTCTAAATACCGCATTCCATTTTTGTACGTTCCCAAACAAATTCAAACCCCAATTTCAGCCACGTTTCCTCTAGATCACAGGAAATTTTTAATAGATCAAATATTTTCCGGGTTACACCAAAAAGGACAGCAATATGTTAAGGACTAACAAAGGTTGAGAAAGAAAGTAAACGGCAAGGAAAACAAGGACAGAAAATTGACAATTGATTCAGAAAAACAAACTTGAATATAAAGACATTGCCTTATCTTCTCTCTAAATGTTATACTCTCATATTTGTAGAGATCCAATAGTGTTTTTAATAAGCCGAACTAAACAGCTTATTGTGGAAGAACGAGAACGAAACTAAGCGCCAAACAATTTTGTCAGAAGGAAAAGAAAACAAAAAAAGCATAACAAAAGAGTAATTCGTTCAATCTTATTCATTTGATAAGTAAGAGAAAACAATGTTCTTCCCAGAACTGTAGGAAAAATTATTTCCAAGACCTAAAAAGAGGTAAGTTCAAGAAAATTTCTAAATTTCTTAAAATTCAAGAGTTTGTTCATCACCGTCGTCGGTCGTCATCGTCGTCTAAATCCTCAATCATATCATCGTCGTCATGTCATCGTCATCGTCGTCGTGTCTCGTCAGCGTTCGCGCGTCGTTGGTCATCGTCATCGGCGTCGTCGTCATCATTATAATCGTCGTAGTTCGTCATCTCCTCCTCTCATCATCATCATCAAGTCAGCGGTCGTCGGTCGTCAGCATTCGAATCGTCGTCGTCATGGGGTCATCATCGGCATCGTCGTACTTGTCCCGGAGTCTGCTCGCAGCAGCGGCACCTCGTAGATGCGTCGCCGGCCGTCGGAGGGAGCGCCGGGAACGGAGGCGGCCCCCCAGCCGCCGCGGCTGCATCGTGGGAGGTTGGTGCATCCTCCTCGTCTCTCCGATTTTATCGTCTTTTATCTTCTCTGGAGTTTATTGGTCCTCTTCTTTTCTTCTGCTGCTATAAAATTGCTATACAGCGCTATAAGAGCACAAGTCTCCGCAAATTTATGTCACAAAGTCAGTTAAATCCAACACGTCCAGAGATAAAGTTGTAATCATCATAATCACGTTCTCAGTGATAACCACACAGACATACACATCTCTGGTTTCAACCCAGAAGGCAGATTTTTTAGGACAACTCCGCGGGTTTGATGCTTCGTGTGTGTTTTTCATCAAAGTTATATCCCAATATAAATGTTATGATAGGGAAAGATAACACTTCCTATAGCCCTGGAATATGTTTTGGTTCATCGTGACAATTTTTCTCCAATTAATTTCTTGTTTAATGAGATTTCATCATCACGGTGAAGCGTATAATCACTGTGGTCCTCACAGAACTTCTTAACCAAAAACTTGTGATGAATATTAACAAATAATTTATATCAAAATTGACAATTAAAATACAATAATCACTGTTAAAATGTTTGGTAATGGGTACCTGCACTGGGACGCACAAACGTGCGTTAACGTTATTGTTGGTTTTTAATTGTTTAAACAATGTTAATTATTAAAACGTTATTGCAATCTTCTTACATTAACTTTGTAGCTATGACATCATACAAACATTGCATTGGATGTAAATATATTTTAGGCAAATGATTTCAAGAAAAAAAACAATAAAAGGAAGGATAACATGAAGAAAAATAAGATTTAATCAGCATACAATTTGTTTCATATGGCAATATACACATTCAAATGTCATGTCACCAGTTATTTAATCATGAGTCATTAGTATTTTTTTATACATGTACCTTACTCAGATTCGAATCAGGGCCTTAAGACACTACATACACTACATAACTTTACAGATATCGAATGGTAAAATTAAATATATGAACTCTTTTTTTTAAGAAAAAAAATTAAACAAATATACAAAAAGTAGGAATTGAGAATTTTTTAAAACTATATTTATCCAAAATAAAAGAGAAAATAAGTTTTTGCATTTTGAATGACGTTACGATGTTATTTAACACACATTAGAAGGCAAAAGATTTTCAGAGTTCATATTCTTACATTAAAAACCGGTAAGTTACAACAGCACGTAATATTACGGGAAATATGATAACGGTCATCAGGGTATAAATACTACTCTTTTTCAAAATGTGTGATATTATTACCTAATACTGTTTATTTACAGTTTTTCTGTTTCCAAATTGTAATTTCATGTTAGATATCAGTAATAAAGCGTGAAGATTGTTGAATAACCGGAGTTGACCGTAATTTAAAAGGTGGAGCCTGGAAAGATTAAGAACATTTTTAACAGTGTGCACACCATTCAAAGGGTATAATGTAATTATTTTTTTTAATTTCATTTTCTAAAATCTGGAGAAGTAACTTTTTATAAACTTTTTTATAAGTTACGGCCTTGGACTCTTATTCAAAAAGATCTCTCCTTGCAAACATATAACCAACCTTCACGTGTACTCCCGCTGGACATATGGACATGCTGTTTTTTGTCAAATCAGCGTCTAATTGATATATAAGTGGTTAACAACTTTTAATTGCTCATAATATGAGTTGTCCATATGTGTCAGAAGGTTATCAGTGAGGTGGTATTATTATTATGCGTATCAATATACATCCTGACTGTTATATTTTGAATATTGACACAACATGAATCCTCAACATGAAACAAGAAAACAAGTTTTCATAAGAACTGACTGGCATGGTGATAACAAATCATAAGACAGGTTCTTATAATAAGGAATCAAGGCTGTCTAAACTCAAATTCCATGCATGCGTCTGAGTTGTATGCGGTACCATACAAGGGGAAAAAGAGTAAAAGACTATCCTACACTGTTAAAAATGTTCCTAATTTTACCAGACTTTACCTTTTAAATTACGGTAAACCCCGATTATTCAATAATCTTTACGCTTTGTTACTTATACCTAACACAAAATTACAATTTGGAAGCAGAAAAAATGTAAATAAACTGCATGGTTAGAAAATAATACTACACATTTTGAAAAAAGGATAGTATTTATACGCTGACCGTTATTATATTTTCCGTAATATTACGTTCTTTTGTCACTTACTTGCTTTTAATGTAAAAAATATGAACTATGAAAATGGTTTTACCTATAAAATGTGGTAAATAACGTCGTAAGTAACGTCATTAAAAAATGCAAAATCCTATTTTCACCTTTATTTTAAAAAATAGTTTTCAAAAAACTCTTGTAGAACTCGATTCCTGCTTTTTGTATTATAATTATTTAGTTTAATTTGAAAAAAAAGTAGTACACATATATATTTAATTTTAGCATAGATAGTACACATATATATTTAATTTTAGCATCTGATATCTTTAAAGTCATGTAGTGTAGTGGATAAGAATTAGTACTTGTAATCTTAAGGCCCTGGTTCGAGTCTTTGTAAGGTACATGTATGAAGTTTACTCAGATGATGATTAAATAATTGGTGACATTAGAATTTTACGTTAACAATATAAAACTAAGTATATTCTGGTTAAAATTTTTATTCACGTTTTCCATTCGTTTTGCCTTTTTTCTTAAAGTTGTTTGAAATATAACTTTTTTACAACCATGTGGTGACGTAAATACAACGTTTGTATGATGTCACAGCTACAACGTGAACATTTGGTCAGAAGATTGTAATAACGTTTTAAGTCTTAATGTTGTTTAAACAAGTAAAAAACCAACAATAACTTTGAAGCTGAGATTTCACGCCGTTATTTTACGTTCCCTGCAATGGTCTCATACTTTACGGCCCCAGTTATTTTACGTTCTGCACGTTTGTGAGTCCCAGCTGCCAGTCAAAACGCCGCTTTTTACAGGGTTATTTTTAACAGTGTATACTGACCTAAAAAGTGTTTAGGTTTTGCAACAGTTTTTAAACTTCTAGAAGCGTTCAACAAAACAACCAAATTAAAAATCCCCAGTGTTTTATCAAAGGTGCGTATTTTCTTAGAACACTGTTCCCATAAATCATTAAAAAGAAATTGAAATTGAAATGGGAAAACGAAGCTTAATTTTAATTTTATTGTATTGTACATGGGAGCGTGGTCAATACTCACCTTTTGAAATAAAAGGGGGTGCTTGATTTTGTTGTTTTGTTGATCGCGTCTAGGCGTTATAAACTGTTACAAAATTTAAACACTTACTTTTTACAATGAGATGGAAAACAACTAAGAAAGAGAACACATCTGGCATTGGCATTAAAAAGGTTAGTCTAAAGCAAGTCAGTTACATAATTAGGCCTATAGCCATCTCTTCAATACAACAAACATCAATAATTTTTTTTTAAAAATAAATCCTTGGTGTAAAATGTCTAAACATGTTTGTAATTGTATATAAGGTGTTTAGATATTAAACATGTTTAGGTTAAGTGTTTAGGATTTTTCCAAATGTTTTTAAAATGTGCAAATAGTGTTTAGAAAGATTTCTTTTCCAATTCTGTGTTTTACATGAGTGTAGGGAAGAGGTATTTATGCACAGCCAAAAATATAGACAAAAGATAATTTTTAGCATTTTGAGAATGTATGGCTGTTTCTTTTATTATGAACCATGCATGCATAGTTATATGAGTAAACGCATTTTGTGAAGTTCTTTTCGATACAAAATTATATAAAAGGTCAATTCTCTCTCAATGAAGGAAGAGTTTCATTTCAATAAATAATAAAGAAACGCAAATAATAAATATTAGCAATATTTGCCAAAACAAAGTTGAAATACTCAATGGAAAAAAAAAAAATTTGTGCTATTGTAAACTCTTAGCTTCATTTGGTTAGAAATCAAAGGTTCTCACTTCAAATCCAGGATGGTCAGTTTTTAATTTTCTACTGTGCGGTTTAATAATGTTCTTTCCCTATTAAAACTCGGTCCATTGTTTTTTTCCTTATTAGGCTTTAAAACCAAATACCAAAATTTACATAAAAAATTTGGATTCACATAGAAAAACTCATTTTGGTTCTGTAAATAACTTTTGGCTTTTCTTAACCGTTTTTTCTTTTATTCCTTAAAGTAATATTTTGTAGAGCAACACGGTAAATAAGTGTTATGAAATTAATATGGAGCGTTTTGTTTTAATGTCTTTTTAACACTTCATTTTGTATTAGTGTTATTTATACATACCTAGTATTAAGTATAAGGCAGTTAAACTGACCCCTAAATATTAAATTAACACATAACACCCACATAAAAATTCATTATGTTTAGCATCTAAACACCTTAGTTACACTGCAAAAACAGTACGTAGAAATATAAACACTTTTCTCTAAACAATTTTGCACAACGTGTTAAACACTGTTTTTGCGTGTAGTTTCTAGGATGCATATATTCGATAAGAAACACGTATCTATACATGTTTAGTGTGTTGACATGTGATAGGTTTAGTATTTACCACCCAATTCCTTTATATGGGTATATGAACACTAAACCCCAAGATGCCGAAGCATTATCAACTAAAATGGGCTGCTTGCTACTGTCTTTAAAATCTAAAAACACTTGAAATTAACAATTTGTGATGAAGAAATAAAATAAAGGGTGTGTGAGTAGTATCATTTTAAAGGGAAATTAATGTAGACAGAGGTCGGGAAAACCCTAAATAGATGAGCGAATAGGGCCAGACGAGCCATTATTTTAAAAAAAGTTTTTTTTTTCCGGCCGACGATACATTATGAGCATAGAAGATACTGAAAACTTTTTTTTTTAATCTGTACCTAAAAAGAGTGAGTTATTTAACAATAAGAAAGCATTCGCGACCCATTTATTGCAGAATGTTGCAACTATACTCACCAATCTGAATGCTGCATTTTCAGATAACGGGCAGTAGGTAGATAGTAGAGGTAACTAGAAATCCTTTTACGGTTTGAATAATGCGTTTGGCTGAAGCGGAGAGAGAGTGGAATGCGCGAGAGGGGGGGAAAAAGAAAAGAGCAAAAAGAACGAGAGGAGAGAGTAACATTTACAAAAAATGTGTAAGCGTTAGAGAAAAGGCTATGACACGCTGAAAACCTCAAGAGTTACACGGTATGATTTCAGGTAAAACCTGTTTTAGTTTGAACTTGTTTGCGGGGAATTCTTACCAACCCAAATCACGCGTAAAGGTAACACAATGCCCTCAAGTTCGTGAGCCTTAAACGTTGCTGTATAACTAGGGAATAGTGAATGTATATGAAATGTTGTAAGTTCATATGGGGACGGAAACGTCCACCCCCTATCCCCAATCACGTAAGCCACAGATCATGATACACAACTACATAAGAAATGTATCAATGGCTTATAATCCCCCTCCCATCCTAGTGAAGAAATAGGACAGTGTTTCGATCAACATGTTTGACAATTTTCAAACTATTAGACTCGGTGATCTTTGAGTTTAAAAAAAAAAGTTATTTTAACTTTGTTAAAAATCGACCCAAATGGATAATTTATACTACTAACAAAAGGCGTTTAAAGTTGTTAAAAGTTTAAAAAGTGTTTAACGGGTGAACCTGAAAACAACCGTTGTTATACGTTGTACCGTTATTTAAACAAAACATTTAACTTTTATACAACATTATTAAACAGCATTTTACATATATACATATTACAAAAAGTTCAGTTTCTATACTTGTCATGTTGTGTTATACCACGTGAGACCCCCACGCAGAAACAAAGTCAATGGAATATGACGGAAAATTCTAGTTTGCATCTTAAGATGAAAGGTGCTTTTGGTTTTTATACCACCTAATGATCTGTTCCAACATCCAAAAGACAATGTTGACAGACTTCTCGAGGTTAACTTGCTACACTGCACAAAATGCAGTGGGCAACACTGTACAGCGTTTACCAATACGAAGATGTTAAAAAGATTGGTAATGTTAAACGCGATTATTTTTTTTGCAGTTCGAGAAAATGGAAAGAAACAGAAATGATTGCAAAGATGTACCCTACTCCGTAGCTGTATCTCATGATAAAAGAGTGTGAAATACTATTTCAAGGAGGGACTATAGAGACTAAGTCTTTGTGAGTTATTTTAGTCTTTTAGAGGAAGTTGTGATGATTAGTACTCTTCATCGATGAATTGTCACTCTATAAGAGTGAAGTTGATGCATTCACTCTCAAAAGATGGAGATTTAACCCAACCAAAGACTCGGTCCCAATAGGTCACTCCGTTGAAAACAGTGATTTCACTCTTTTAAAGTTAGAGAGTAATAGAAATCATGCAGGTAGTCTTGTTGTGAAAAGGGTATATAATGTAATTACGGCAAGAGGGTTTAGAAAAGGCTTATAGCATTGAACGACAAACTTTTTACTAGTAATTTGACACGAGTTTTTCTCCTATGAAGATATTTTCCAAGTGAATGCAAGAAAATGGCAAAGTTATATATAGTTATCGCTAGTACAGTTTTAACATTTTTTATATTGTGTTAATCATATCCATAAACATCTTGCAATTTGAGGTAATTAGTGTTAATAAAATTAACCACCCCGTGACTTCAAAGTACATCATCCGTGATATGCTGCATGTTTACTAACGATAGCCAATCAGGAACAATGTGTAACGGGTTGCATTTTAAATAGTCAAATAAGACATGATGTAGTTAGGGACAATAGCTTCATTACAGTAGGCTTAAACTAGATATATTTCTGCCTGCCGTACTCATCTTAATCCATGCAAAAAAGTGTTTAGAAAAGTGATACAAAGAAGTGGTTTAAGTTATTACAAATATTCAAAGTTATGAACATTTTGCATCAAATGCCTAAACACATGGAGTCAAATCCCTAAACATGATTAGACTTTAAACCTTTAGCTACAAAGTGTGTGGAAATTAAACATATTTATAGACAAAGTGATTATACATTTGATTAAATAAGTGTTTAAATCATAATCATAATTTTACAAGGTAGATCCAAGGATATTACAATACGTACTGGTGTTTTCATACTTTCTAAATTTACCTACTTTGAACCTAATTTCATTTTGACCTAATTTTATTTTGATTTTAGTTTCAGAAATTATTTATTTTATTGGTGATGTGGTTTTAAGCGATTTCAACTCCTGACAATCAGATATTCAAGGTTTAGAAAGGCGAAATTCCAAGCAGATCTTAATGAACTCCTTATACTTAATGTGTAAAAAGTTAGGCGAAAGTTGTAAGACATCGCGAAATATATGGTAATTCACCTTAAACCCTGACCCGAATATACTTAGCCCTGTATACTATAACTTTAACCCTAAACCCTGATGATTTTTTATGCTTTGTTTACTAATAAAAGTCGGGATCCAACTTTTTCTCTATAGAAACAGTCGTAAGTGGCATTTTCAAGACCGCTTCAAAATACTTTAGTGTCTGTTTTTCACAAAGAACAGTAATAAGTGGGCATTTTGAATTTGGAAAAAGTGACTGATTGTGGCTTTAACTGCAGTAAGAAAAATATTTAAAAATTAAAATCTTCAATTTACGAGAGAATCATATAAAGCTTAACCCTTAAACTTCGCCTTATCTTACATAAGGTTGGACAATTTTTTTCGCACATGTGTACATTAAACAAATTTCATCAACATTGGGAATTCGTTGCCACGGCCGCGCACGATGACTGCTATAATATTAATTTAAAACAGCGTCTATTCCTTTCCCTTACAAGGATATACCCAACTCATTGGTATACCTAAGCAAAAAAAATCTATTCATTTGGGAATTCATACTCTGTGTGATTCATACGACACCATTATTACTAAATGAATCACCTTTGAATGTTTAGGTAAAAAGTTAACTTTGTTTTTTATTATTTTGGCCGGTTGACGTGATAGTGTATAGGCCTACAGGATTAACATTTAGACATACATGTATGCAGCACAGGTTGATCGAACCCGAAGGGTACAATCATCACCGCATCTGTTATCACGTATACGTAACAATCTCTACTTTAACCCTATATGAGTATATAATGGGGGACTCTAGTGCACAGATCTTATATGAATGTGCAAATCTGGATAAAATTGTGAATTTTGGTACACAAATACTTTATACATTGATAATCAAAAAAATTGATGGAAGCACTTTCCACACCCCTTTCATGGCCTCCAGCTTAGATTTCAAGGTTACACAGGGGGAATTTTTTTTAATGTTTCGATTATATTTGAAAAAGCACACCATGATGTTTCTGTCTGGTTACAAGGATTCCAAAAAGGTAAGATTTATACCTACCGTGACTTATAATATAAAATTATGGGGTAAAAAATTAAAAAAAAAAAAAAAAAAAAAAAAAAAAAACAGGGGTCAAAAATTAAAAGTTTTGCTCCATTTTTGTAAAATGTGGTTCAATTGTTGGTTTAGCTCATAGAATGAAATATAGGAATAGTTTTGACTATCTTACGTGTGTCCTGGTTATTAACCAAAAGGCGAATAAAGTCAAAGCTATTGACAGCTATTGGATTCTATTGACCTGTGACCTATTTTGTTGGATAACGTGAAAACTAAGCATAACGGATAAGGCAAACTATTCCTTATTTCAATCCTCTAAGCTATGGAAACAATTTGCACCACATATTAACTGAATCAAAGCAACTTTTAACTGTTGACCCATGTACACAACTTACACACCAAAATTGACTTTTTCACCATTTTTATAGTTTTTAACCCTTAACTCCGGAACTATAAGCCACAGATAGTGTAAACTATACCTTTTTGGAATCCTTGTAACCCGACAAACACCATGGTGTGCTTTTTAACACATTCGGAACATTTTAAAATTTTGACCCCCGTATAACCTTGAAACCAAGCTGAGGTCCATTAATGGGTGGTTGGAAAGTGCTTCCATCATTTTTATGGATTATTCAATGCAAAGTACGTCACAAATTCACAATATTATCCGGAGGGAGCACACTCTTTTACTACAGTACTATGATATAACTCCCTGTCCCAATTTTGCACAATGTTATAGGCGTTAGTATCTAGTTCAAACTGGTTTTTGTGCAATGACCTAGGTAGAAATAACAACCGTCAATCATAGTGGCCACCTAGGTCTCTGTGAATTAGGCCTCTTAACTTCACTGAAACTCCGCCATAAAATGAGTTACAAGTGTGTATGTGGGCCATTTGTCCCCCAAAGTATAAAATGGTGTACGTATAACTTATGTTTCGTACATGTTGTCGATTGGGAAACAAACACAGTTGAACTAGCCTTGTACGCTAGGTCTTTTAAACACATTCTTTAGTGGTTACTGCTTAACCAATATGTAGTTGAAATATAGTGTGATAGGCCTACAGGTGCAAGCAGCGCTTCCCTCTCTCTGTTGCCAAGTTGCAATGTTAAAATAGCAGAATAGTAAACGTAAGATAAGGATAGAGACTCCAGCTGAGAAATATGGGGTTTATGTACAATCAGAAAAAAGAGTTTGTTACATTTACTTAATATGTGAAACACGTTGCCTAGGTGATTTTATTGAGTAGGTGCAACAACCATAGATCACACAATTTTACTTTAATGAACGGTTTAAAAGAACCCACTTTATTTATGTAGATAGTACATAATATTCCTGTAAATCCACATTTTGTTGCTTTAACTAGATTTCTTTCTTTCGTTTTACTTGAAAACCTAATTTAAATCAATTTAGTAAAATTTAATCTACTCGATAACATTAAAATTCTGCATAACTTATTGTTTAAAAATGACTTGACTGCAAAACAAACGTTGAACTAAAAAAATCAAGAAGAAAGAATATACCGACCAACGATAGAACACTCAATAAAAAGTCAAATCAGTTTGACTAATGAAATTAAAGGACTGATTTAGAGATTTGCAAAGGATGCCACCCTCACTTCTAACAACTACTGGATTTCGGCATAATAGGAATGCTGTCCCATACTAATCCACTGTGTGAAATAGCAAAGGTTAAATCAGTATCAATCTTTTATAAATAGCTAAATTGAGAAAGTGCTGACGTGTAAAAAAACTATTTGAACTTGCTTTGTCTAGGTTACAAATTTGTGTTGTCGTAATTTTAAGTAAATGTTTACAGTTGTTGGTTACTTAAATGTATCAAGAAATACACCATTAACAATTAAATTAAACTTAATTGATAATAACAATAATAATAAATATTAGTATTATTATCAATTAAGTTGCATCAACAATTTATAAAAGAGTATTTTTAAAATTTTTTGTGGCCAATGTAACAGCGCTTCATATTAAAGTGATCACGAAAAGAGTCATTTAACTAAAATGGGGTAATTTTTATTTTAGTTGAAGCATATTGGACATCGTACTTGGAAGGGTAAGTTTGTAGTAGTTGTAGTAGTAAAACCAAAGTTTTAAGCCGGGCCGGGTTGTCCCCGTTCATCGGGGGTGGCCGGGATTCATTCATATTAGCAGCAACCGAACCAAAGTTATTTTACATTTTTGTTATTTCAAGAAAGTATTGTCAACTTAATATTGTACTGTTGGTTCTACACTTGTTGGTTCTACGTTTCTTTGAATTAAATTGTGTCATTGTACTATTCACGTACTTCATATTACTTGCCTTTTTGCTACCTTTGCAATGTTTTATCATAAATAAGATGAAAACAATAAAGTTTGAGTTAAATTCAAGTACATAGTTATTCAATTGCTCATCTCATACTGTACTCAATACAATTGGATCCTTGTTGTCAATATCAGCACAATTAGTAATATTACATTAAAATTAGGGGCTCTAAAATAACATTTTCTAAGTTACACAATTATATTGCAAGTTTCATGGTTGGGAATGTACCATAATAGTAAATAGGTAATCTGGTTAATAAGCTGTCAACACGTCTGGCAAAATGTGTGCCAATCAATTACAGCCCACAACCTGCAGAGCTCATCTTGAGAAAACCCATTCTCTGTGGTGGGGCATCTGCTACCTAAGATATTTGTTTTATGTTTATTGGGATGGACGAGTTTTATGTCTGTAGCAATTGTAATATTCACATGGTAACATATACCACAACCTTCCCATTTAAAAAAGCCATTCTAGCTTGGTCTATAATTGTATTGTTAAGATGTATAGTTTTGAACGTCTTTGTTATAATTATAAGTTCATATGTGTTGTTGTCCTTCACCATCAACAGTTATTAACATCGTGGCCATAAAATTTGTTGATCATGCCATGCACTGTTATTAGAGAACACCACTAACACATATTGCAAATGCTAGGGAGTCTCAAGTTAAACCCAAATCTGACTGAATTGCCTTAGGGCCTTTGCACACAAGTGGAAGAGGTTCAGACCTAGGCGTTACTTGGGGACTTCATTTTTGTCATGGTTTCGTAAAAAAAATCTAAAAAGTATTCTATATCATTGAAAAGAGCAATTTCTGACGGTCTATATGTTAAAAAAAAATACTTGCATGGCCTCAGCTTCTATTCACACCAAATCAATCAAGCTTGAAGAAGACATATCCATTGGTTTACAAGAAATAAAAAAAGTAAAAAAAATAACAAGTTAGCTTTACACCATATCAAGAACCATATCAGAAAACAAGATAATAAGTTATCTTTCTCTATTTCATCAAGCAGTGTACACAGAGAAAACGCCGTTTAAAAAGTTTAAACAGTTGTTTAAAAGTTTAAACACTTGTTTAAACTTTTAAACAACTGTTTAATAAAACTTTTTAAACACAGCGTTTTCTCTGTGATATAAATATATTTTTCATCGCTAACTCTTTCTGTAATTATGTTTGTTCAAGAACACTGCAAACATGCAATGATGTTTTCTTATAAGAGAAGTCTACCAGAAGAAACATACAAGAGGCTCGCGAGATTCAAAAATGTCGGTATCATTATGAAATTGTCAGCATTTAAATTTTGATCTTGATTGATGCATTTTGAGTATGAAATATAAAAGCAAAAAACTTTTGTTTCATTTGAACAATGAAAGTTGCAACCAATGGAGGCTTTCTTGTTCACGCATTATTGATTTGGTGAAAATAGAAAACTAATGCAAGTACCCAGATGTGTGCAGTCAGGAAAATGGGTGGTTTATTCAAAATAGTATAACTCGGTTTGGAATGAGCAAATTCAAAAATTCTTTCTTTGATTTAGACATCAGAAACTGCTCTTTCTAATGACATATTAGTTACATGGGGCATCTGTTTGGGATCCATATACCCAAGCCTCATTGATAATCTCGAATCTATTCAGAGGAGGAGCTGTCAGATTTATTATGAATGATTATAGTGTTATAGCAGTGTCACCAATATGATGTCTAAGTTGGGTATCGAACCCCTCATTACCCGTAGGAAAATTGCAAGGCTCACAAAATTTCAAAGGACGGGAGGGTCTCCTTGCTATCCCGGTTCAAAAACTACTGCACCCGGTCAAACGGCTTACTCGCCACATCAAAAAGAACTGTTATATTCCTATTGACGCTACTAAAGACTGCTACTTAAAATCATTCATACCGTTAACCACTTCTTTTGAAACCGCCTGTAGGGTGAAGAAAGTTAGAGCCTAAATGGTTGGAAGCTGCATTTCAACTGGTTATTGAATGGAATATCTGATTTTGTCCTTATTATGTTGCTTTTGGTCTTACCACTTGTAGGGTATGTTAGGATACCCATATACTTGTTACAAACATGCACAAATCTGATTTATGATGATTTTATTTTTCGATTTTCTGAGCAAATCACTGATAGTGCCGTCTGCCAAAAATGCTCAAAAAATGAGTCGGGCGTTTTTCAGAGATTGGTTGGAACAGGGCAATACAACAAGTTTTAGGTCCTTACCGATGACAATCATAAGTTGCGCGATTTGTTAACGACTAGCTCTCCAAAGAAGCTCTAGACTTAAAAAAGAAAAATAGCAATTTAATTCAATCAGAGAGCTGTTATGGAATCAATTCAAATCATTGTTCAAATGCAATAACACCCTGAAATGATTATATCATTACATCCCGGGCGGACGCTTTAATATTTAAATCTCTCTACTTTACCAAAAAGTTCAATGTTATTTATTCACAAAAAAGTAGAGCAATGTTCAGTATTGAACCGGGCCTATATCTAGGCGGGCTTTGAATCGCAGATCATCGAGCTAACTCGCGTGGACTCTATTTGCCACATTTGATAAGTTGTAATAAAATTAGTGGATTTCCGGTTGCAGTGTAAGTGGTTGAAATTATTGTTTTATGTGGCGTAATTAATAGGGCTGGATGTTTGTGCAACCCTAAGAGTTGGAAACAGAGAAATATTTTGGGTGGTACTGTAACACTTGTTTGTAATTGTGTTACAATCCATGGGTCATGTCATATCCTTAGAGTATAGATACGTTTAATTTGATTTGGTTGTGTGGTGTGTTCAGTGTGACAATATCGGAATATAGGCCTAGCTGTTTGGCGAATACATGTAAGCCAATTCCGGGGGAACACGCCCTATAGAAATTATGACATTGAAATGATAGGCTACAGCCTTTCTGTGCAAAAAATTGGTTAATTATTTATTTAGTGGTTAATTAGTACTTATATTTAGAGAATAAAAGATAGGATTTGTTGTTTTGCCTATCTAATATCGTGTCAGATGGCTGGGCAGTCCAATATTTTGAGTAGGGGATGCCGGCGCAGGCGCGGTATCCACTACGATAAAAATATTGGACTGCCCATCCAATATGACACGATATTAGATAGGCAAAACAACAAATCCTATCTTTTATTCTCATTCTTATTTAGTTTTGGTTGTTTTAATCACTGAAAATAGATTTATTTCAATAATATTAGTTTAAAAAACAAAAATATTTAACCAGCCTGTAAAAAAGACCAACCCTACTACCATGGTGCACTGCGTAACATTAGACACGCGCGCGTAAACACTTGCGCGGCGACGCACTATCTAATAACGTCTCATATAAGATAGGCAACAACCAATGATATTGCGTGTTTGCTTACTAAACCCCGCCCACTGAATAAGAATGTGAAATGAAGGTTTTAAGAATAACACCAATATAGACACCACCATGTAAGTGTTAAAATTAAACCCTTTGGTGTTTGAATACCCTGTGATAAATACAAGAGCGTGTTCTATATTAAGACGCTAGGTGTTAAAATAACGACGACAGTGGTGTCACTTTAAACACCATAGATTTTGCAGTGTTAACGGCCAGGCTTTTGTTTTAACATGTTTAGTGGATTAAATTAACAAGCTCAGCATAAAGTTTCAAGTGTTTAATTGCAAGAATGGTTTTTTCTTCTTTTGCAGTGTTAAATAGTGGTGATGACACCAGCTGGCACATATTGGTATCACATTAACACCAACGAGTCAATTGATTCTCAAACTCCTCTATATCAGATGGTATAAACTGTAACATAAGTGTTAATAATTTAAACAAATTTAAAATAATAGACTTATACTTTACATGGGAAAATAGGACGCGCTTCCCGCGTGATTAACACTGTAGCGCCAGTTGTAACACTTAAAAGTACTTGTTCCGATTAATGTTCTCTATTGATACGAGAGCATGGCACTTACATACACTCACCAATAAGTTTCGTGGGATGGTAGGAGCGATGTGCATGCATTGAAAGCCATGTCATACTAGAAACTCATACTCTGCTAAATTGATGCATGCTTAACCATTAACCTCGTCTACCTGAGCCATTTTTGAAAACAAAACAACTCCCGAAGGGGGGGGGGGTGGTTACCACCCCCTGTGAAATTTTCGACTGACACCCGATCCTGTAAATTTGGTACCAAAGGATAGCTTGAGTTCTTCTTTTCATTGGTACCAAAATAAGTACTAACATCCCCATTATGACGTCACCATGACGTTCATATGTTGAGGAAAGTACGAAAATACTGAATATAGGGTGGAAAATTGATAATTTCGCACTTTTGGCGACTCAAACACCCTAGTATAGCTCTAAAATGATGTCATTATATAACACTAGTCATTTCCCATCAAATGGAGTCAAAAACCGCATGAAAATCTGATTTTCCTAACCTTTTTGGCGAAAATTGAATTTTTTTCACTGTGTGTGTCTATGGAAATGGCAGTTTTGCTGACATGCGTAGATTTATGACGTCACGGTGACGTAATGCTAGGCATGTTGGTTATCATGTTGGTATCAATGGAAAGAGGAGGACCATAGCTATCCATTGGTACCAAAATCAAGTGTCTGTGATGTTCCCATGTGTTGTGTTAGGCATGTTGGTACTTCTCTTCCGGAGGGGGGGGGGGTGGTTACCACCCCCCCTATCGATCCACTTTGGGATCACCCTGTATCTTACCTATACCCTGGTGGATGTTTGTTTTTGGATTAAAATGAGCGGAACATGTCAATTGACAATTACATTAAATAATTTGGCACCAAAAAAGGGGGTTTTAGCAAGGCGGGGAAACAACCTGAAGGGGGGGTGGTAACCACCCCCCCCCCCTTCGGTAGACGAGGGTTAAAACGGCAGGTTTTTTGTGTCACTATCTTAGGAAAGTTTGAAGTCTGAGGAAATTTCAGGACGACAACGAGAAAAATACAGGCTTCCATCGGATATCAAAATTGATACTAATTCCGGCTAAATTAAGGGGTTCTAAATACGATCGGAATAAGCACCTTTAACATGTTGATCAGGTGTTATAACTGCCGTTGCAGTGTCAATTGCATGTAACACATTGTATACTTCACATCATTAAGTACAAGACGCGTAAGTGTTTAAACATTTGTTGCTTCATCACATAACACTGGTTTTAGAGTGTACGTAGGTAAAAATAGAAAAGTCACACTCTTTTGACCACCTCTATCCGCTGCGTCCACTTATTCCTATCAATAGTGTATTAACTCAGATTACGGGGTCATGTCATCCCCCCACAGATGTGCAGATTTTATAACTATTTGTTAAGATCTACTCTTAACCGTCCGAGCTAATTTGAACCATATTGTACGTTAAACAATGTTTAAGAGAATTATGAAATGCAGATATGCTTGGCCAAGTGGCTGTTTATGTCCATTTTACAAAGTATTCGATTCTTTGCATCGACTTCCAATAAATTAAAACTATTTGTTACATACAGGTATGTGCATGCAAGGATGTGCTTTCCTCTATAGGATTTATATCCATCCTATGGTTTATTATCAAAGTGATTTAATAATTAAACAACTTTGGTCTCTAAACAGAGCTGTGGTATGATTAATTTTCAGAATTAAAATCAGGACGAAACAGCTGTTCCACACTACTCGTAACCTAATCACCCCCACGTGTTTATCGGTGTTTTGTCAAATTTAGCTTTTTTAAGGAGCACAAGGAGATTTTTAATTTCTTTAATTGCACTTGGTTGGTTTTACGTATAGAATACCTATACCGAGAACGCTTTAGAGGTTTTAGGACAAAGTAGAAAAGAATACAATAACTAAGAAAAAACAAATTGTTGTTGGAGTACCCGCCCGACCCTAAAAAACCTGCGACTCAAAAGTTTTTATGCAATTAGCACAAAATAAAAAAAAAGTTCTGCCGACCGAACCAGTATTTTCATCCACAATTTAAAAAAAATATTTTTTTACCAACACAAAGACGCAAAACTAAGAAACAAGACAACAAAGAAAACTACAACAAGTAAAATAAAGATCTTTGCTATGTCAGTGAAAAAAAGCTTTAAATAGTATGCTTTTGTATCACGGTAAGTAAAACATGAGAAGATCTAAAAAAAAAAATTTAAAAAAATCTGACCGACCGACCGACCTGATATTTTTTTTCTCGTTACGCCAACAAAACATCTTTTTTTATGCCACCTTGAACTGCAGAATTCATAATCGGCCTCAAGCAAAACCTGAATAAACAAGTTAATCATGTCGAAAAATACTAAACTATCCTATTAAAATACGTTTTTGGTTTATTCTCTCCAGGCGTGATTTAAAGGACCATGGTCCGATATCTAAAAGCCCCAGCAGATTTTAACGGAAGTGGTCAATATTTTGGTATCTGAAGAAAGCTACTATTTTTCTTTCTCATATACCCTATGAAATCTTAGGGCTAAAGAATGTTTAGTTTGGAAGTTATGGGCGAAAATATGCCCCATTTTGGACGACCGATATTCAGTATACTCTATGGGGCTTATAAAATCGCGTTTTTAGCTCTCACATCAAAACGGGTTGAAATATCGGCGCGAAATTTTATAGATGGAGTTTGAGATGAAGGCCATTCTATGAAGATGAAAACTTTACCACTTAAATTGGGCCATCCCCTTTAATACATAGTATTAGGCATTATAGATATGCAAAAAAAGACAGAAAAGAAAGAAAGAAAGACAAAAAAAACATACATTCGAAAAATAAAGGGGCGCATTATTTTGAAAATGTCCTCGAGTCCCTTAAAAGGAAGGAACTATAACCTGATTCATTTGTGATTAACTACCACTAGAAAATCCCGCATTTCTACAGGGTGTATCAAAGGACTCTGTGGCTGTTTTGTAAGAAAAAGAGAAATTGTTGTGCGAAGATATGGGTTCGATTCATGGGCTTGGCTGTTTTTGGCGGCGCACCCAAGAGAAACATTTCAGGTGCTCCCGGAACCAGATCCAAATTGTTAGAGTTTCAATCCTGTGCGTTGTAGCTACACAACTCAAGGTCATGAATGAAATCTGTGCCACTGTTCCCTATTCAAGTAGAGCTGCTTTTACTTCACAAAAATGGAATTAGAATAGCAACATTATACAGCTCAGTTCACGCCACAACAAATGGCATTCCTTGTTACGACGAACTTCCTTGTTCGCCCACCTTTACTGGTTCTGTTTACCATGCATTACAAAAATGTTGAGAAGTATCAAAGAACTGGAACAAGTCGAAATCTGAACAAGGAACGTTGTGGTCGCTCCCGAACTGGAAGATCTGCTGCCAATATACCCAAGCAGTCATTGACCACCAGCAAACAGAGCAAGGAAGAGGTCGAAGAGTTAGCTGCCGGATTGAGAATTCCACATGCCACTTTCAACATGATAACACGTTTTATACAATTCAGATGATAAAGAAGTCCCAAGACCAAAGACTATATCAACGTCGACTTGTTTTCTGCCAGTGGCTCAGAAACCGTCCTCCACCTTTGCTTAAAGACTTCATCATTGGAGATGAAACTGTTTGCTTCGTAATGATGAAAGAAGGAAGTTGAGTGTTTGGGTTGGTTTTACAATCATCCAACCATTCCTTTTCAGAGGCAGCATCGATGGAGATCAATACCTCCAGATGATTAATGATGACATCGTTCCATTCATTGAACATAACCTCCTGCGTTTTCGCATGCAGAGAAATGGGTAGTTTTCAACATGCTTGATGGGAACAGGACGGTGCCCCTCCACACAGGAGGAGAACTGTACCAAGACGTCTTGCAGAATTGATCAGCAATTGTGCCATTGCAATTTGCATTGAAAAATGCACCAGGTTCAATGGCCCCAAGGTCTCCTGATATATTACGTCTCTTAATTTTTTATGGGCCATCTCCTCCAAATAATCTTGATGAGCTGGAAGACGGATTGCCGAAGATGTTGGCACACTTAGGCAGGACAGAATTGTCAGAGGCACAAGATCATGACCACAAGATCAGACATATAGCGAAATGACAGTAGTCATGTCGAGGACTGAGACTGAATAAGCTTAACTACTGAAACAAAATGGTTTTTTAAAACTTTTTGACTTCGCGCAACTGCACGGATGTTTTACAGAAATGGTCACAGAGTCCTTAAAAATTGTCACACTTCAATGATTTTGCACTTGTTGAATGTTTTGAAAGACAGCGTTCAATTCGATGTTCCGGGATTGAACCGGTGTAGAAGTAATAAAAGTCCGGCATACTCATAGTCCGGGAACAATGGTGAACAATAGGGCAATCGATTCAGTTGACTCTTCACGCAACATTAGTTTCATGCCTTATTCCGTTATCGTCTATGGAACCCCGGACTGTGGCTCCCGCCGGACTATATCTGCTTTCACACCGGATTCGAACATCGAACATACAGACGTTAAAACCCGTATGGAACATAACATTGAACGTCGACGTTCGTATTTTCAACACCGATTTAAACATCACTGCTAGTATAGATAATGAAACACATAGGGTGTTTCTAAACTTTTATACCCCCAAGTGTTTAAGTGCTTATGAAACACAATCGTCTGTTTATTTTACATTGCTCATAGGTGTTTAGATCCATCCCTAAATATATGATTAAGTATACTCATTCTCCTGACATTACATGACATTTTATTGATAAATGTTTTTGAATTTTACATCATTCAGACACATTGTGTAGGTATGTATTGGGGTGTACTAGCTATGTAGACACTCGTGGGCGTACGTCACTTTAGATTCTTATAAATACATGAGTGTAAAGTGCATATAAACTGACATTGATAAATCCACGTTTTTAGGTTTGTGTACCACATTTAAATGCCTAAACATACTTTTAAAGAATTATCCACGTTTTCGTTAAAAGGCGGACATTTTCTCTGATTCTATCCCCCATAAAACACTAAAAAATAAAACCAACTCCATTATTCCTTTATCTTTACATGTCAATAAAAATAATATTAATTTTCACATTATGTCACTTTTAAATTGCTTTCAAATAAGTGGAAGTACTTGTAGTACGGTGGGCAATCAACTTTTTTCGGGTAAGAATGTGCGCCTCCAATTTCAGAACTTGGAGGCTCGAGAAAT
This sequence comes from Ophioderma brevispina, assembly GCA_023653785.1. Lineage (NCBI taxonomy): Eukaryota > Metazoa > Echinodermata > Ophiuroidea > Amphilepidida > Ophiodermatidae > Ophioderma > Ophioderma brevispina. The sequence goes on from JAMKCH010002769.1 coordinate 22,350, forward strand.
GATTTTGAGCAATTTGCAATTTGCTTCCCTATATCAGTATATGGTGTATGGTGAAGGGTTTACATATTAAATAAAAGCTTAGCACCTATTTTAAGACTATATGTTAGTATAGAGGACCAAATGAGTTCTGAGACAAACTAAATGTATTCATACCAATCATTAGTGGTATTGCCTTCCGTCATGTGAAACCGCGTCATTCAAGGCACCGAAGACGATTGCACTTTTTTTGCACATCTTCATATTATAACATGTCTACAGTCATTCTACGTGCTATATAGTGAATGGCCTTGCAAATGTCAATGCAACTGTCTTTATATGGTTCTAATTTGTCAATACTCGGTGATTAATAATTTTGGTCTTGTTTTTCCATTTTTCTTATAGCACTCATCACTCGCGATTTCTTCATCTGTTCATGTACATGTCACAGATCTGAACCACATATGGCATAAATAAGCCGGCGGGTGTGTCAAAAAAGCTGAATGGTTGCGCAACATACCTGATATGCCATGCAGTCACCTCACCTCAGCTCGACCAGCCTTCGTCAGATGTCATTTTGATAATTCCGGGACGATTTGTAAGCGTTGAAAATTGATTAGTAGCAGTGACAAATTAGTTTAAGGTATCTGTAAGATCATACACACTGTATCGTCCCTTGGGAACGAAGTTCGGCGACCTATATTTGTGTCGCTGACTTTGCTTGTCAGATATCATTGCTTTGTCAAAATACTGTCAAAATCAATACATTTATTTGTTTAGTAGAAGTTAAATTCTGTCAACTAGGCATGGGAATGTCTGGAAAGAATAGAATAAACAGTACCTTATTCCCCTGCACGAAATATTTATCAAAATTAAATTACACATGTATTCCATTGGAAGACAGGAGAACACCCCTCCCCATTCATTAAAGTCAAAATTAACAAAAACACATTGAAGATTTCAGTGCACAAAATCGGTCGGTGCTCGATGCTCCACCAATATATCCAATTTTCACGTTCATGGGAATCATTTTATATCAAACAACACGATGAATCGATATTCTATTACAGTATCAATTGATCACGGTTTTTCGAGATTTCGCGATTTTCGGTTGCAAAACTTGGAATATCGGTCAAAAAAATGTTCGTCGCCAATATCCAAGATTATCAATCGACGCGAAAATCAAAGATTTTTTTATTGATATTCCACGAATCTCGATTAAAAGAACCTGATTTTTCGCCGATATCATTGCAAGATTTCGGACGATATTCGAAGATTTTCGGTTTTAAAACTCTGGTTGATAATCCAAGATTTTCAATAAATATTCCAAGAATCTCGCATCGAGAAAACTGTTTTCGCCGATATTCCAAAATATTCGGACGATAATCCAAGATTTCATATTCTAATTGAATACCTGTTTTATTGACGTTCAATATACGTTCGATATTCCAATTAGATTTTCAATAGTTGATAATCAAAGATTTTTAAACCGATAAACCACCGGCTTTCGCGATTACCTGGCTTTCTTGAGCTGGTGAGCTTTTTTAAAATACTTGTTTAAAACATCGTTTTTCGCGATTATCCGGCTTTCGCGATGTGTTATATAGTTTGTTTGGAGGTTATAAAAGAAAAGGGAGGGAAAGTAAAAAGAATATGAGAGAGTTTGCCCACTTATGTTGACATTATGACCATTTTACCCATGCACCTAATTTTCAAAAGAGCCCTTAAATCTCCAAATGCCATTTTTTGCCACTTTTCAAAAATCAGGGAGCGGATCCCTGCCTTGCGTTTACAGGGAAAGTATTACTAGATCTAAGAACACAAATAGGCCTACCGCTACCTCCCTTTTTTGCGGTGATCGTCGGGTTGCTAGTCATTTTGCTCTAGGGACTTTAATATGTAATGTCTTTTTTCTTCGAAAGTTAGTCAATTTTAGCCTATCATGCAGTCGCTAAATGATTATTGTGCAATCTTAACCTGTAGTCATCATTGTACACTTCCACATCATATACCTTGTCTTATTCAATTTCTTTTCAGGACCATCACATTCCCATATGAAATTAATTAGCAAACGGTAAACGGTACAGGAGACAACCATATAAGGTCACGATAGGGTCACGGTTCTGTATCATCGGCTAATTACCATAGCTTATTCCCCTTATCTATAACTATGCACAAGTTAAAGGATTTGATATTCGGTGTTACAACTACACTGTAAAAAGTAACTGTTTAGGTTGTGTAACCGTTTTTAAACGCTATAGACGCGTTCAACAAAACAACAAAATCAAAAATACCAACCTTTTGTCAAAAGTTAAGTATTTTTAGACCACTGCTCCTGTAAATCACTATTAAAAGCATTGGAATTCAGCATATTTTTTTTCATTTTTAAATCAGAGCAATGTGAATTTCTATACGTGAACGCTTAGGCCGACGGTTCAGATAATAGAGACCCTTAGTTTTCCAAAACGTGAAACGTAAACGTTCACGTAAAGCACAATCTATCCTCTATGATTGGTCCAAAACTGTTCACATGACGTCTTACGGGAATGTTTACGTGCCACGTTCCGGAAAACTAAGGGTCTCTAATATTAAATCTCAATTTTTTTAGCTAACTTGGGGGACGAGGCTATAGATCATGAAATGTCCCTTTTTAAGGATGGACGAGCTAGATAAAGGGCGAGTTATAGAGAAAGACGAGTATCCGTCATAAAATAAGAGGGGAGGAATGAAGGTGAGGACTAAGTTTTTAAATTGAACATTTTTTGTATTAACATTGTCCATCTTTCTCGTTTTACCCCAAAAGAAACTGTAGTCATTGAACTTCATGTGTGAGTACGGGATTTTAAGATTTGAAACAATGCATTCCCTACCGATGCTCATTTTTTCTTCCCGGGAAAACATAAATACATACGTCTGCAACAAAGCGGGAAAATCATTTTACAGCTGATTTTGATCGCTTGATTTGGGTATAATCAGGGGCTAAAGGTGATCCCAAAAACGGATTTATCTGTGTTGAAATGTGTTGCTATTATATTGAAAAAGCCCATTTCCTTCCGAATTTGAAAATTCAGAACCTTTTTCCCCAAAAAACTGCATCTTTCCCGAACAACCATAACTTCGTGTTCCCCACACTTTGCAATGGGACATTATAACATGAAAAAATGTTTTGCCCTATGGATAAAACCCTTGACCCCCACGATGACCTTATTTGCATTTTGCCATCTGTGTAATCGTCTAGCCAAAAACCGGTGTCTCTGCATATCCAGTGACCGATGACATCGCGGTCCTTCACTCATGTTGTATTGCGCAACTAAGATTACCTTCTTCAGTGCTTATGTGGAACATTTACTATATGCGCAGAAACAATGGACTTTGAAGAAGGAACTCCAAGACTGGTTAATGGTACTTAACTAATAATAATAGCACGAGATTTAATCTAGCGCCTCATGCTCATGATTTGTCCCTAAGAGCGCTTTCACAAATGTGCCGCTGATCACTGTATGTGGCCCCACTGATACCATAACCATTTAGCATCATTTCTAGGGTTGCAGCAGATCAAGTAAGCAGCGCTTTCCCTTATCACAATATCAGCAAACATACATCGAGATAACCAGCTCAGCCGGGACCAGCTTCCCAAATATCGCATGGTAAATCGGGACAACCAGCGGTTAATTTCTTGTCCAGGAAATACCATATAGCCCGAATCTCCAAGCGCTCGAACGCATATTGGCAAGCCATAAAGGCATAACCGTATTGCCGCAACGCGTTTGCGATAAAGTACAAACGCGTTGCGACTTTCGGCAACGCGTTTGCACATTTCAGCAACCTTTTGCGGGGTCGGCCATCAAAATTCATGAATTCCTGTGACGTATTTCAAAAAATGGACCCACAACGGCTTGCAAAGGTATCTAGCAACGCGGTTGTGGAAACTCACAAAGCGTTGCAATCCTTCACAACGCAATGCAGATTCACAACGCGTTGTGAGCTTTACAACGCGATTGCGAAGCACAAGCCATAAGGGTCAGAACGTATCGCCGCAACGCTTGTGAGAAAAGTAGCAACGCGTGGCGACATTTCGGCAACGGCGTTTTGCGGCGTCGGCCATAAAAATCATTGAATTTCTGTGACGTATTTCAAAAAATAGATCCACAACGCGGTGCAGGCAATACGTATGACCCTTATGGCTTTCACAAGCCGTTGGTTGCAAAGCCCATCACAACGCGTTGCGAGCTTACACACGCGTTGCAACTTCACAACGCGTTGTGAAAGCAATAAGGGTCAAACGTATTGCCGCAACGTTGTGAAGGTTTGCAAACGCGTTGTAGGTCGCAACGCGTTGTGAGATTATCGTTGTTTGAAATACTCCACAGATATTCATGATTTTTGCCGACAAAACAGCCGCGTTGCTGAAATGTCGCACCGCGTTTGCCCATACAGTCAGGGTAACGCGATTGTTCCTTCTCCCACCGCGTTGCGGCAATTCGTTATTACCCTTATGGCTTGTTAACTTAGCAACGCGTTGCGAAGCTTGTAACGCGTTGTGAAGCTCGCAACGCGTTGTGAAGGTTTGCAACGCGTTGCAAGGTGTCTAGCAACGCGTTGTGGGTCTATTTTTTGAAATACGTCACAGAAATTCATGATTTTGATGGCCGACACCGCAACGCGTTGCTAATGTCGCAACGCGTTGCTACTTTCTCGCAACGCGTTGCAGCAATAGTTATGGCCTTATGGCTTGCCATAAACGCACGCCTATACGCATGAGAGCACAATACACTGGAGTCGATCGCTTAACTGATTGAGCTATCTTGTCCCGCTTATTGGACTACTTCTGCTCCATGGATACTCCATAGTAGTTCACGAACATTTCCTGGGAAGATAATCCTAACCAACATCAGATATGGTATGTACCTCCATTGCGTTGTGGCCCTCCTGGAGAGCATACACAGTGTGCCTGGATATTGGCTTTCGAGCCAAGAGCTGTAATCAGACCTTCTTCTGTGGAGACTTCCATGTCCCAAGTTATTATACTATACCTAACCCTGAACACCATCTTTTATAATTTGAATGAAGTGGAACACACCAGCGGGGATAAGAGGGTGTTGGCATAAAGTGTGTGCCGGAATCTCGACGAATGTTGACGGCTGCTGCTGCGGATGATGAATGATGAGATGATGATAACGATGATGATGATGATGATTGAATTAGCTTGTTTTCGAGCCACCCCATATTGTAAATATGACTTTCTAGAGGAACATGTTATAACTCTAACCCGTTTTTCTAGCCTATCTCCCGGGAGGAACTGAAGAGTGAGGTAAGAGGGGAACAAGAAAAGTCGAAATTTCGGTGTTGGGATTCGAACCCAGTGGGGCCCTTCGGGCCCAGCCCATTACCCGGTATAGCACGCTAAGACGGCGTGTCGATTGGCCCGGCCACGATTTCGTGCCCATATGAGTCTGGTTTCATGACGTCATCGCTACTTATTTCTGGACTTAGTGGCATTTTTTCTCAATTAACAACAGTGATTTTTTGGTGAGCCTTAGCTGTGCTAGGGTTAACTGAACATATATGTGTCGGGAATCGTGTTCCTGCGGGCGAGACACGCGATTCTATTTTGTACTTTCAATATATAAAGAGTCTTTTCAAGGACACGTCTAAAAAACTTGACCAGACCGAGACACGTTTTTTTAGCCGTGAAGGGTATAGCAATTCACCTATTTTAGCTCATCTTTTATTCGACTAATAGGGAATGCGGTTGTACGTTAGAAGTCTAGTTTTTGATCGGTGTTAACGTATGAATCATCCGGAACTTCTTCGCCTAAATAGAAAGAAGCAGATTAACGCAAAATCAAGCAGCAACATTTGAATTGTAATAGGCATCACATGAGAAATGATTCGGGATGCAAACGGGGGGGGTGTACCATCACCCTTCCCCTTATTGTACTAGCTGTGCATAAAATGTGAGCGTATTTGTTTAATGGGAAATTGAGCCTAACCTCGCACATGATTATTGAGAAATTGTCACGTATGATTACGGGTAATAAAGGTCCTTGTGACGAAAATATTTAGGGCAGGCCAATATTATATCTGGATGGTATCGGATTGTCGATATCCGCCGAGGAATCGCGGGCCTTACATTGTCTGTCAACGTGGTAACTTGTCTGCCGGACCGGAAACGCGTTGCTAACAAGAATTATGGGAATTTTCTACAGATCGAACTGATAGTCCTAGTGTACTTTTATAGTACAAGGCCTATCTTATAGTTAAGTACAGGCCTACGTTAGATAAGTCCATTGGAGCCACAACAAGAGTACAAGGGTTCGCGATAGAGCTCAAGGGAGGGTGGAAGAGAGCACGGAGAGGGGTCTGGTACGATGTAATACTACGGGAATTGTCACATATCATATCCTGGTATCTGACATGGCCGATGTAAAAACCATATATCCTCTAAGTCCCGTCTAGTTGTGATACCGACTTATATGCCTGTATGCCTAATTTAGTTTGGGTTAATGGGAAACCCTGTAAGACCCTGCGAAATTATACAAGTAGTATAACATGATCGCAAAATGAAATCCACCATAACGTTGTACTAAAAGACCCGGGTTTACATGACTGTACTCTTGAAAACACACTCTAAAAATAAAGGCAAGACTTTATAGAGCTCCTTTTTCCTATCGGAATTCTTTCCCAAAAGTGCAGGGTTCTCGAAAGGGTCCAAAAAGTGCAGGGTTCTCGAAAGGGTTCCAAAAGTGCAAGGTTCTGCAAGTAATCAAAAACCTACTAGCAACGCCATGCCATATTGCGCCAAAACCATGTCTTTCTCGATATGAATAAAATCATTGACTTCAAACTAAATAAGAATAAATTCGTGGAGGCATCATTGGACGATGACGTAGTGTCGTCAGCGTAATAACAAATCACATATTGTCAGCAGCATTGACTGGCTTTTGATATTCGTTCCGAATTCACTGTATGTTGGGCCATATTGACAAGTCACCTATTGTCAGCAGCAGGTGTGCAGTGGAATGTCTGCATTGTCTGGTTTCTGATACTCGTTTGGTACTGTATATTGGGCCATATTGACAAGTCACCTTTTGTCAAAAGCAGTTGTGCAATGGAATGTCTGCATTGGCTGGGTGCTGATATTCATTTGCACCACTGTTTGTGGGCCATATTGACAAGTCACCTATTGTTAGCAGCAGGTGTACTGTGGAATGTCCGCCTTGTCTGAGTTCTGATATTAATTTTGTACACTGTATGTTTCGGGCCACATTCACTGCAAAAACAGTGTTTAGAAACGTGGTGCAAATAGTGTTTAGAGATTCTGAGCATTGGCATCAAATGTATAAACACCTAATGTCAAAGCCCTAAACATGTGTAGATTTCAAACATGTTAGATATAAGGTGTTTAGATATTAAAACACACATTTCAAAATTTTTAGAAACGTGGTGCAAAAGAGTGTTGAGAAAAGTGTTTAATTCTAAGCACTGTTTTTGCAGTGTTGACAAGTCACCTATTGTTAGCAGCAGGTGTGCTGTGGAATGTCTGCATTGTCTGGTTTCTGATACTCGTTTGGTACTGTATATTGGGCCATATTGACAAGTCACCTATTGTCAGCAGCAGGTGTGCTGCGGAATGTCTGCATTGTCTGGTTTCTGATACTCGTTTGGTACTGTATATTGGGCCATATTGACAAGTCACCTATTGTTAGCAGCAGGTGTGCTGTGGAACGTCCGCCTTGTCTGGGTTCTGATATTCATTTTGTACACTGTATGTTGGAACAAGTCACCTATTGTCAGCAGCAGGTGTGCAGTGGAATGTCTGCATTGTCTGGGTTCTGATATTCATTTTGTACACTGTATGTTGGGACATATTAACAAGTCACCTATTGTCAGCAGCAGGTGTGCTGTGGAATGTCTGCATTGTCGGATTCCATTTTCTTCTGCGCACTGTATAATCCGATAACTCGGGCTACGCAGACATATACAGGGCACTCTTGGGGGGGGTGCGAAAGAGGCTAAAGCTGCCCTCTATGAATATAGTTTTGTATGAACACTTGACTTCTCAAAATTGCCGTCACTAGACATTTCTTGCTTTATTACATGTATTGTTGAAGACAAGTTTAAATCCAAGATATATACAAAATGCATTTTGGCGTGAAGGCTTACTGGATGTGTATATAATGCTCTAAATTGTCAGGAAAATGTGTTAAATATTTTGAAGGGTTCTTAATTTTCTTACCCTAGCCGAAATTCAAACAAGTCATATATTTACCATGCTCAATGTTAAATGTACTAAACTTTAAGTAACAATAATTTTTGCTTAAAATTTCGTGAACTATAGCATAGCTTACCAATAGGCTTGTTATGGTCACAGTAGGAGGGTTATGTCTTCAAAATACACAATGTATATAATAAAACAAGAAATGTCTCCTGACGGCAATTTTAAGAAGTCACGTGTTCACTAGCAAAACTTATATTAGAGCTCACATGATTATTAGTAAATTTTCTATGATATCACTCTAAAAATGTTTATCGATGAAACACTTTCTAAACACATTGTGCTATCATTTTGTAAACATGTTCATATGCTAAACGTCATGTGCCAAATTACTAAACATTGGTGTCCACTTTCTAAACACCAACAATTTATACATTTTCTAACACATCTTTGCTATCACTTTAAACACATCAGCCTAATCGAAGTCCATCTTTTTGTCCACGTAACCTCAACCTTGCAGACAAAAGACAACTTAACTCCTAGATAAACTACTGGATCATATTCAGACCTATACCGTCCTATTTCACCCTCAATATTTCAAGTTCACTTATCAAAATCAAGTCAAATTATGACAAGTAGCAGATAAGACAATGACCCTGCATGTCTCACCCATAACATGATCACGGAAGTTCCCTGCCCCTGCGTGAAAACAGGTAGTCAAGCCAGTCATCGTGAACTCGATTATATACTTTTGATTTTCATGGTTTAGTTGAATAAAGAACCTACATTGTCTATCAGCACTTCGCAAGTTGCGTCCACGTACGGTTGGGATAGATCAAGAAAGAAAATGGTTAATTCGATAGGAGAGGTATTTGAATGGGTTTGTGTCGAGGGGTGCTTCATGTATGAAAAAAACTGAAGCAATAATTATCCATCAATGGTTAAAAACTAAATGTATGTATCATGTATGGCTAAAATGGTTCTTATGGGTATATTTTAAGGATGGGAATATGGGAATTTTGAGGAGGCATGTGATATTGTTACAACATATGACACGTTGCGTGCTGATATAAACTTCTTAAAGCGGCTCGAAAAACCATAGTATAACGATTTCATGATTACAATTGCGGGTCTGGCGGCATTCCGAGATGGCGGGGACAAGATCATCAGGCCCGTACCCAGGACTATTTTCAAAGGGCGGATTTTGTCTAAAATGGGCAATTCCCAAAATGTTGACTTTTAATCATAAAGGAGGGAGCAACATGTCAAAAGTGGACCTTTCTACAAAGATGTCGACCTTTTTTCGACAAAAGCCACCCATTGTCAGCAACACTCAAAGAAAAATATACCACTTAAAACTTTTTTGTTCTTTGTATGGAACCCTAGGCTCGAGAATGGTACCTCAAAATGGCTCTTAAAATCTGATAACACAAAAAAGGTTCCTAACACAACCAAAGGTGCTACACAAAAGTAAGAAACACTTTTTGGTCCATTGAATAACCTTACGGGTTTTATATATCACTGTAAAATGCTGTTTAACTTTAGTTTAAAAGTTTAAACAGTTGTTTAACGGTTGAGCAGTTGTTCAGTCCACCCGTTAATGCGTTAAACAACTGTTTAAACTTTTAAACAACTTTTTAAACAGCATTTTACAGTGATATAGTTTTGCTATAGTGAACATGTGACTTCTCAAAATCACCGCCAGGACGCATTTCTTGTTTTACTACATGTATTATTGAAGACATTGTTTAAATCCAAGATGTAAGCAATTTTGGCGTGATAATGCCCTGTGCGCGTGCTATGACCATTATGTACAAGCCTATTGGTAAGCTAAATAGTTCAAGAAATTTTAAGCAAAATTATTGTTACTTAAAGTTCAGTACATTTTACAGTGTACATGGTGAATATACACAGAGAAAACGCTGTTTAAAAAAGTTTAACGTTGTTAAAAAAAAGTTAAACAACTTGTTTTAACCAGGTGAACTGAACAGTGTTGTTCAGTTCACCCGGTAAACAACTTGTTTAAACTTTTAAACAACTGTTAAACTTTTAAACATCGTTTTTTCTGTGTATGACTTGTTTGGAGTTCGGAGTGTGTAAGAAAATTAATAACCCTTCAAAAATATTTAACACATTTTCCTGATAATTTTGAGCATAATACACACCCAGTAAGCCTTATCGCCACAATTCTCTTAAATTCTTTTATAAAGCAATGGCTTTCCTTAGCAGATACTGTCTGGCAACCGTATAGATCACATCTCAAGAGAATGGTCTTCTTTGATTAACTACAAGAAACAAACAATTTCTAATTCTTTAAATGCTTTGAGCAGCTAAGTGAAATCCATATAGGTCAAATAACCGGGAAATTAAATCTTCCACCCCTTCACTTTTACCGCCAAAAAACACAAAATTGACATTTATTTTGGATGAAAACCCTTGAAGGTTTAAAGTGAAAACGCAGCCAAATTACTGTAAGACATGGTTTATTTCACTGCTATTCGACTTGGGGGTATCAATCTTTATAAGGGAAGTAAAAGAAGGGTGACTAAATCGTTGCAATTGGAACTGACATGCTTGATGACGTCATCTTTGTTAAAGGTCATGGGTTGAAGTCCTCTATAGACATGCACATCATTTTACTGAAGGAGTATGGTTTATACTGGATTTTGCAGCAAGGATTATTCGTCGATTTTCAAGGCTTGGCTAAAAAAGTTGTCGCACAATATATTTACTTTCCCGAAATAAAGTATGTGGAATTCACGTTTGCTTTTAATGTATAACCCGATGCGGCGAGCTCATTTTTTTCTTGTCAGATAAACTAAAATTGCCGCGAAGGTAAAAAAAGAGCCAAAAAAATGAATACTTTTTGGAAAATAAAGTAGCGCCTCTTATTTCCCCCTGGCTTTGGTTGTTTGTTATTTTTTTCGTGTTGGCGTGGATTTTGCTTTTGTTTTGTGTTAATTAGTTGGTTTTGGGCTGGTTTGGGTTGTTTGTTTTGGCGTTTTGGTGTTGGTTTGGTTTTGGTTGTGTTTAGTTTTCGTTTGGTTTGGTTTTGGTTTTGGTTTGAGTTATTGCTTGATTTTGTTTTTTTTTTTGTTTTGGGTGTTTTTTGGGGCTTTGGGAGTTTTGGGTTTTCTTGGTTTTGGTTGGTTTGGTTTTGGGTGGTTTGTTTGTTTTGTTTGGCTGCTGGTTTGGTTTGGTTTGGTTTTGGTTTTTATTTTGTTTTGTTTGTTTTGTTTGCGTTTGGTTGTGGTTTGGCTTGGCTTGGTTTGGTTGATTGGTTTGTTGGTTGGTTTTGGTTTGTTGTGGTTTGGTTTGGTGTGCTTGGCTTGGTTTTGGTTTGTTTTGGTTTTTTTTGGTTTGGTTTGGGTTTGAGTTTTGGTTTGGATTTCTGTTTGTTGCGGTTGTTTTTGTTCCCTTACGGCCAATAAAATGAATTTTGTAGATAAATCAATTCGCAATAATTTATGTTTAAAAAGAAGATTAACTATATTCATCATAATTCATCACTCGGCACAAAGATCAAGCATAATGTATATTAGATCCACGTAATGTTCATGCTCAAATTACCAGGAGGCAGAGACCTTGCCGTCAACAATTCCCCCTCCCCTTTCCCCTTACCATGCTTACAAGTCAAGGTAAGAACACTACTGTAACCAGGATCTAATCGCTTAAACGGGTTAACACTCTCACTCTTAATTTAGTTTTTTTTTTTTTTTTTTTTTTGTTCTTTAATAATTAATATTCAATTGTCCCCGCATGAATGTGAAAAAGATGGGTCCATAAGTCTACAAACTGAAAACATAGTCAGCCGGCTAAATACCCTTACCGTGGACTGAATGAGCAGACGGATCCCCTTGTTAGTTGTAGCAGGCTTACAGCCACTTGCACGCGGCTGCGGGGGTTATGCGTCAAGCCTTTTTTGTAACACGGTTTACCAAGGGGGTTACCACCAGCCCCCCTCGAGAATTCGTTATAAAGCACCCGATACTTATGATTTTGATACCAGTGGATAGCTATGGTCCTCCTCTTTCCATTGATACCAAAATAAGTACTAAAATACCTAGTATTGCGTCACAATGACGTCATCAAGTCCGCGAGTCGGCAAAATTGGCATTTTCCACAGAAAATAGGCGAAAATCCAATTTTGCTCTAAAAAAACCTAGGAATATCGGATTTTCATGCGGTTTTCAGCTCTAAATGATGGCAATTGGCTAGTTTTACATAAACATAGAGTTTTAGAGCTATACTGTGCATAATATTTTCAAAAATGCACCATAAAATATCCTTAGGTGGCAACCATAAATATCCTTTTAGAGATGCATACTGTGCATAATATTTTCAAAATGCACCATAAAATATCCTGGCAAACACCCCCCCCACCTTCGACTTTGACGGCATACCCTAATATGACCGGAAAGGATGAGCGAACAATTACCTAAAGCTTTTTACGAAAGTTTTTGGCGTTTTAGAGCACCGGGACGAAGTTCACTAGGGGTGGGGTGGTAACCACCCCCCCCCCCCCCCTTGGTAAGACGAGGGTTAATAAACAGAAAAGTGTACGTGTATGCGTGTGAGGACTACTAATGTGATTTGTTGCACAAGCCTGCCCTCAAAACGTGGAGGGGATGTTGTCTCTTTTTAAAAACTTACATACCCACTCTACTGTGTTAGAAATAGATGTATTTTTAAAATTGGACAGACTCTGATGTCGGTATTTACAAGAAACCTGCACAATCTACCGTTTTGCAGTGATATCACCGTTGAACATGTTGAAGGGGAGCACCGTGAGATCTCATTACAAAAAAGTTGCTACATTGCATGTGACAAACTTATGCATTTTTTACGTAGTACCTGTAGGTTTTGAGTTGTTTGGGGGCAAAAATAGTATCATACGAAAGCTTAGAATCTAAGGAATCGATCAGTCTTGTTATTATTTATGAACGGAATTACTCAGCGACAGAATAAAGGGCTAAAACTAGATAAAATTCTGTCAGTGGATATCGCCATTGCCGATAGAAGAGAATTGCAAGTTAGAAAACTGCAAAAGTACCTGTGACCAAAGTGACGTAATACTAAATGAATTCGCATAGAAAGCCAATGAATCAGACTTTAGCAAAATGTGGTTATTCTTGTGAGATTTAGTGTCACGCGGACGGCAAAATTATGAATCCCTATACCCGAAAAGGTGCTTCAAAAACATGCCTTCAAAACTTGCCCTTACCATACACACGAAATATATAAGATGGCATCCAGTTTATAATGTGCAGCCTCCGTCTCCCCGCGGGCCTAATCCACTCAAACTTTTACGGGTAATAAAAAAAACCGCTTCATATCAGAACGATAACCGTAATCGGAAGAATTCACGGGAGAAATTAACTGAAATCTTATACAATTCCGTAATTTTACTGTCATGTCTGTACATTTACTGTCTATTAATTGTTTTACGGGAAATTCCCATTATTTTACGGGTCATTTTCCATTTTTTACGGGACTTTCCACGCATAAAATTTGCAGCCAATATTCTCTGGTGAAATGTCCGTCAAATGAAAGATACACTGCAAAACCGTGCTTAGAAAAATTAACATTTTTCTAAACACTATTTGGCACCACGTTTCTAAAACTTCTGTTTAAGTATCTTAACACCTTATCTAAACATGTTTTAAACCTAAACATGTTTAGGGCTTTGACGATTAGTGTTTATACATTTGATGCCATTTGCTTATGAATTAACCAATGTCAAATCTTGGCAACACACTAATTTGGCACACTGTTCGTAAACAGCGTTGTTTTGTTTTTGCAGTGTCCAATAATAACAGAGATAAGATTATACAAATAAACTGTACAAACGCCAGTCAAAAAAAACAGGGTAGCTCGCTGAGGTGCAAGTGGAAAACAGGGGTGTGATGGTAGAAGACACAAGGGAAAGAAATTACGTCTAGTGTTAAACAGAGTACGCAGTGACTATGCGAGACATCTACTCACTGCATATCCTCAATATAATAACATGCAAGATTAAGTTCTCACCTCACTTTGCATTTATTAACACATATCAGTGTTTAACTGCATGATGCTATCTACTAGCCGTTCACACTCACGCTACATTTAAATTGCTTACAAATCATGTAAAATAGGTAAAAAATGTTTAGTTCCTAAAAAGTTTTCAATAGTGCCAATAATCCAATCATAACATCAACAGTTTAACCTTGAGAATTTAGAGAGATATCATTTAAAGACACTTCAGTGATTTGGAAAAATATCTGAAATTTGCAGGATAGCTTCAAAGTAGAGGATAAGTCTGTAAATTCTCATAAGTTACCTTTTCCAACTGACGAATTGACAGACAAGGAAGAAAACGTCGTGGTTCCAGATACATTTTTTCCCATTCAAATATGTGTTGTGTAGTAAGTGTCCGACACGGACATAATGACTAAAATTTCCATTCATGTTCCTTATTAGGTCTTCGGTCTTATCATTTGCAGGTATGTTAGGATACCCTGTAAATTTGACATACATGCAAAATCTGATTTTGATGATTTTTTCGATTTGCTGATTTAGCAAATCACTGAGAGTGTCTTTAATCCCCGAAACAATATTTCCAATTGTGGTTCATTAATGATCCAAATGCAATTACATGGTATACTGATTCTGAACATGGGTAACCACTCAAAATAAGGACTTTCTCTGTATGCATCTTATCTTAACATGTCTCGATTGACTAATTAAATCAATTAAAAATTTTTGAATTTCACAATTTGGTGACACTTTTTGTTCATATAGGCTGATATTCTGAAAGGGAGTCTAACTTTAGTTTAGTCCTGGGTTTTTAAACCAGTTGTCCTACATATGGACTTTTTTTTCTTCCAACAATCTCTACACTGGCTGTAACAGGTGAGAAAATTCCTATGGATGGGTCCTGTTCCCGCCCATCCATAAGGAATTTTCTCACCAGTTACATTTAACTTTCCAGTATTTTGAAAGGAAAAAAATAAATACATTGTAATTTGTTTAACCCTGGTTTTAAACCCAGGACTAAAGTTAGACTCCCTTTCAGAATACCAGCCAGAGTGTCCACGGGGTTAAGATCAATACGGTATTCTCCTTTGGTCTTGTACGATTTTTGGAGAGATGCTGTATCCAATTAGGACTATTTCTGAGCATTCGCATTCCCGCCGTTATTGCTGGCTTCCGCAATGAACCAATTTCCTTCAAGATTCATATCCTGAATTGAAAACCACTGAAAACAGACTAAACTACGCACGTTTCCCAAAAAAGCGTTAGAATTATCACTAATATTTTACAACCAAAGAGGGATTGGGACAGCTGCAAAACTTCGACCCGAAGTCCACAAAATCAAGACCTTGACCAAAAAGAGCGAACTCAGAGCTTTTCTGTATACAAATTAATAAGAAAACATTTTTTAAATGCGCAAAAACCAAGAGAGGGTCGGTCGCAAATTGAGGTGATCGTGGTCAGCTAATTGAGAGGGGCGGAAGGAAGTGATAGTTTTCCCCCTCCTAGTTCGTTACGTCACTAATCTCACCGCGAATAGTCCTTTCAATTATTTCAGTCGTGCCCTCAACAGCCCAAGAAAGACAAGACCATTCTTGTGCTGGGCACCAATGTGATGCCCCGCGCAATGGGAGAATTATTAAAAACATCCAAAAATAGCCAAGAATTAGAGATAAATAACATCAGTTTCACAAAAAATTACTTGTTGCACATGTGTAGGTAACTTTTACTGAAAACTGAATATGTTATAAATAGTGGTATTGTTAAGTGTTGATTCAAGTTCACCACAAGCCGACCTCTCAATAACCTGTGTATCAGCTGCCAAGAAATTGTCAATATTTCTGATATGCATGAAAAGTACCTGAGTAGACGGAGTATTAACCGGGCACTGTATTGGCAGTTCCCCAACTGCCTAATATTGACCCCACTAAACACATGGAATAGAACTTGACAGATCCATATAAATTTGTATAAAAACACTGAAAATACAATCTATCTCACACTGTCTCAATCATTTTCACTTACACCAATAACGTTATCCTTGTGTTTGCATAAATATTTAGGTCATGTTCATCACAACCATTAGTAATTTAGCACTGTCTCATTGACCACCGCCGGTAGCAATCCGCGGGGCTTAATAGATGTTTGAGTACCTTACAACATGGAGATTTTGCTTGCATATGAATCTGAAGAGCCTTGGTCATAACATTTTCATGACACTTGAAAATGATGAACAGTGCTAAATTATGAATGGTTGTGGGGACATGGCATAAATATTATGCAAAACACAAAATATTTTTTTGTAAGTAAAATATTGATACAGGTAGATAGATTGTATTTTCATGTTTTTTATACAATTATATTGGATCTGTACAAGGTTCTATTTCCACCTGTTTAAGTGGGGTCAATTATCACTGATTCTCTACACCCAGTTGGGCGCAGTGCCAGCATGCCTGTTATAACCCCCAATCATTGCATATTCAGAAATATGACAATTTCTTTCCGCTGGCATCAGTTACGATGCGAGTCGACTATTTAGGTTGAGTTGAACTTGAGTTAAGTTTACTATCCCACTATTTATACCATCATTTTCAAAGAATTATACCACAGTTTTCATTTAAAATGTTATTTATCTCTCAAATCTTGGCTATTTTTTCGGGTTTTAATAATTCTGCCATTGCGCGGGCATACATTGGTGCCCAGCACCAACATGTTTCTTGTTTTCAATGATCTAAAAATTGTTATGACCAAGGCGCTTCATGCTTCAATACAGCAAAAACTCCATGTCTGTCAAGTTATTTCACATCTATCGCCCCCCGCGCCCCGCGCGGGCAATTAGTCCATGATATCATGGACTACGGGGGGGGTGTGATCGTACCTAACTTTTTTATGGCTTCTATTATTCATAGACTAATCTATAATAGTCATGACGCGTGACGAGTTTAGTGAAGTGCCCTTTAAGCCAAGATACACAGACAGCTTCTGCTCTAACTTTACAGCTGCAAAGTGGGCTTAAATTTCATTATTTGCAATAAACGTAGATTAGTAGGCAATCTTGAGAGTCTTCTGCATCATGTGATAACCTTTTTTCCATATCGAACATTCACCTTATGACATTTTCAGGTGGACATTTATGCATGTTTTGTGTACATTGGGCTTTGCCAATTTGGCAGCATCTGTGTCCGTGTTGATATGAACTTTTTGGGAACAAATGTCGTATCGTTTCAAATGTTGGTAAGACAATTAATTCTACAGACTCTAGAGAGGTTTGTATGTCAAAAGAAAATTATTTTTTTCTTTTTATTTATGAAATATAACATCTCAAAACATCTCAAACCTAAATGGCATTGGAACCCACAGAACAGTTGTATCTTATGGCACAAAGATTCGTCCCAAATTTTAAAAGATGATGCCATAGGTTACAATTATTGGGAACTAAAGAAAGATAAGAAAATTGCTCAAGCGATTGACAAAAAATCGACATTTTTACATTAAAAAAAATGCCGGCTAACTAGGATCGTCCGATCCCCGATTTTATACTTAATCCAATCCTTACTTCAAGAAATGATGATCATCTTCAGCTATACTACTTTGATGAGAGGATTTCATTCAAAAAGGAATAACGGTATCAAACTCTCATCATGAAAAAATGAGTGGGTGTGTCATATAAGATATGCCATTATTACTCTCATCCCCATATATTCTATATAGGTCATAAAGGATTTTATTGAAGTCATGCTTGGGGGGGGGTGGTTTGAGATGCATGCCTTCCCAAAGACCTGCGATCATTTAGGATGCCAACACGGTATTCTATGGTACTGCTATATTCGAGGTAAAAGTTTAGTTCATCAAAACGAAAAATCTGTTTCACTTCTTTGGATTTGAGTCATTTAGGTGACTATCTTTAGTTCTAGGTGACTATTTCTAATTAATCGACAAAACAATTATATTTCAAAATCTCTGAGTCAGCCCTTAACTGAGCTAAAACTTGGCTTGTTGGGCTTGAGCTCATTGGAATTCATTTGTGAATTTGGCGATGAAAAGGCACAATTTTGAATTTTTTTGGAAAAAAAGACCTCTATTATAAATGAAAACCTGTTCTGCTTCCCCGAAGAACCAGAGTATATGAGGGTTTCATAGAACCCTCTAAGAACGTTTTTCTTCGAGTGTTTATCCACCGAATATTTTCTTATAATGGTTTAGAGGGAAAATGTGAAGTACCTGGTGTACAGCATGCAATGTAACCGAATACAGGCGTTGTTCTGTGATATATGATGGCAACAAATTTCATATTTTCCCCTAAAAGGAAACATTCTACATGCGTTAATCTATATTTGAAAATTGATCGTTATAGGACAAGTCGAATTGTTTGAGACTGTTTTGATCAAAATCGAAGCTAATTTTCAATTTTGACCCCTGTGGAAGTCAAAAGTTGACCTTTTACTTTTGGCTTGTAACTTGAAATATACGTCACAGTTAGGTCAAATCATACTTTTGAATCCTAGTAGTGGTGCCATGAAAGACATACAATGGTATAACTTTTGAACAAGATTCGAAAATTTTGTACTTTGACTCCTGCTCTTAAATTCCTTAGATTAAAAATCAATCTAATTGGATGCTATAGGATTAGGGCTAAATCCAATTAAATATTTAAATCAAATACATTGAAATATTAAAAGATTAAAGATTTTAATCAGATGTGTCCATTTTAATCTAAGAAATTGAAAAAAATTTGTGTATAAAACTCTTTGATATGGTTCATTATTGGTGCAAAATCCCACAATGTTTCTCAATCTTAACATTAAGTGCCCAAGGGGGGGGGGTTCCATTTAGGAACCAACATTGATTTATTTTGGCGATTTCTCGGTTCGCAATCATATTTTTCAAGGAGTTTTTTGTTAATTATCTAATGCTTAATTGTCTGGATCCAGATATTAATTATTATAACTACAAAACTCCTTCTTTTGCAAATATTTAAATAATTAGGTTGGGTTCCTAGGACAACCCCCCCCCCCCCCCCGGGGGGCCCACTAAAGTAAGTTGAAAAAAACATCAAGAAGATATTTTACTCAATTTAAAAAAAATAAAGTTAATTAAATCTTGGTATTTATTGGCGTAGATATATACCTAGGAGAATTATTAATAATAAATAATACTTAAATTCAAATAGACCTTTTATTATGTGATAGATCAATTGTTAATTTTGTATGACGTTGCTCTAAATGTGTTAAGATCTATGGGAAAAGAAGGTGATTTTGAAGTTTCGAGAAAAATACAAGATGGTTATTAAATTGGCTATATTTTTGCAATGATTAATTTGAATTGGTTATTCTAGAGTAGATATATGAATTATTTTGGTTCAAAACCGTACATTGGAGTTGCTGAGGATGGAAATGGTGGCGACACCACTGCCTTTTCGGAGAGTGACAATTTCGGCCATAGGTAATAGTCAAAGTTCGGGATTTTCATTTTTGGGGGTATGTGGTTCTTTACGTGACCCCCATTACTTGTGTTAGTTTCATGATCAAAATCCCATGGGAAAGTGGTATCTGGGTTGGGTCCCTGGAATCCCCCCACCCCCCCCCCCCCCTTGGGCACTAACGGAAGTTTTTTTGCTTGGGCACTAAGTGTTTTAAAATTAAAATAACTTGAGGGATAAATGAGGCCATATCAAACGTCATGAAAAAAATGCACAATCTTTTAGACTACAGGAGATTCGCGCTGTTTTTCGAATAAATTAGTCCAAGTCAAGCAATATGTTGTTCTATGACCAAAGATATTTAATGGTGCCAAGCAAAAATCGAGAAAAACTACAAAACGCAATGGGCATACCATTACCATATGAGTGTAAACTTTTTCCTGCCTGCCCATGCATCAGCGTGAATATCTATCTATAGCATTCAAGTATGGTCAGTACATTATATGCAAATATTATATTCAGAAGTTTTGGATGTAGAAAAATGTTTTATTATCAAACCAAGTACATTGGCCACTGATTAGTATGCAGTGTAATTGATCTTATATAACAACCGGCATTTTCTGACCAGTCATTTGCCCCAATTTATAGTATAAATGATTTCTGCTTGGAACTTAGGGTACTATTAAAAACCTCATATGTGATGTTGTATTCATGCGTAAGATCCATGAACGCGAGACTTTCATTTTTTTGATTGACGTTGTATTACTTACTACATGGTCATAGTGTCACTTTTGTGGATGTTTTTTTAATTATTAAAGAGGGTAAACATAAGTTTAAACATGTATAAGGGATAAGCAGGCACTTAGCTTCAGGGAACAAAATGCTTGAAATTTACCAACTGTTCTAACAGTGGATATACCGGGTGTCCACCAAAAAAGGTGCAAGGCAAAAGCGCCGTCGTTGGAGGTTGGTTGAAAAACAAAAAAGGTGACGAAAAAGATTTACATATATAACAAATTGAAGTTTGGCTTTTGAATACCGTTGTACAGTATCCGATTTGGTTGTTGCAATTTCCCAGAGATATGGAAATCAACATTCATGTGATAGGTTGATAGGCTTATTGATTAGGATTTTACATCAGAACTGCAATGTACATATTTCAATGTGCAATTTCAATTTTATTACAGAAACTATGGTTTATTTTTTATTTCAATTACTTCCAGAACCCGAAGTTCAATATTTTCCAGAAGTCTTAAAAAACCGTGTTTATTTAGGCAAGATGTGCAATTTGATGTCAGTTGTCAGCTGAGGGGGGCTTCTATTTCTAGTTCTTTTTTTTTTGACTTAATTCATGAAGTTTTTTTAGCATATTTACACAGAAAAAAAAAAAAAAGAAAAATTGATTTGAAGCAACAAAGAAAAAAGATCAAACATTATAAACTGTGTGTGATGGAGAATTATTTCGAAATCAATAAAGGGCTAACAACATGCATGCTATGCATGATTAAACTGTGTTAAGTTATCCCATTCAGTGGAATGTGGCACAATTGGTATTTCACCCTCTCTTGGAATATTTGTCATATCTCAGGATTGCAACAACCAATCGGATGCTGTAAACGGTATTCAAAAGCCAAGACTCCATTTATGACATGATGCAAAATATTACGTCACTATTTTATTGTTTTCACCTCCCAACAAGGGTAATTTTGTCTTGCACCATTTTTTGCGGACAACCTGTATACCGATTCCGCCTGACACCATGCCTGAGAAGGAAAACTTAAATTCTCATTAGGTCCCTTATTATGTCTCTGGACATCTAAACCATTGACAATCAAAATTTGTGCACGCACATGACTTTCATTTTCTTTTCCCACAGTCCCGCCCACAGTATTTCAGAAACTTCAGATATTTGACAAAATAATGAAAGTTTGGCTGAATTTTCGTAAGTGGACAAATAACCCTAACCCTGACGTCGGTTTCTAGCCTATCTCCCGGGAGGAACTGAAGGAGTGAGGGAAGAGGGGAACAAGAAAAGTCGCAAATTCGGGTGGGATTCGAAGCCCCATGACCCGGGATAGCATGCTACGGTGGTATGACTGGCCCAGCCAGCGATTTCGTGCCCATATGAGTCTTGGTTTGATGACGTCATCGCTACTTTCTGGACTTAGTGCATTTTTCTCAATTAACACAGTGAGTTTTGGTGAGCTTTAGCTGTGCTAGGGTTAGGGTACATTTCTTGATTTAACACCTTCTGTTTAATCTATTATAATTTATGGTTTCGTGATTCGAAGATTTTAAGAATTTCTTCTTAAATTTATGATTAATTCGATATCGTCGGAAAAAGTTTCTGCCCAAAAAATTCAGTTGACAGTGCGTTTTGGTGATGTTATGAGCAAATTAATATTTATTCGCATCGCAGCGTTCCACGGTATACTCTGAAAAAGAGGGACAGCTCTAAAAAGCGCTGTCCCTTCGTTAACTCCTTCAAAGAGTGGAATTTCACTTTTTTTGGAGTGGGTTCACTCTTTAAGGAGTTTAATTTTACTCTTTTCAGTGATTTTTACTATTTTCTTTTTAAAGGTGCAACGAGAGATTTCACATATCAGGTGTCCCTAACAAGTTCGAAAGTACTGATTTTTGCCCTGATGTAAAGCTTTCCATCATAAATATCCTCATCTGAAAGGATTAAACTGAGAAATGTTTCTTTGGTACCAATATTGTGAAATTTCTAATTTCGTATAGGAGCAAATACGAAATTCAGCCTAGGTTTTATATTGAAATATAAGCAAATCAAAATCACCCTTTTTCTCTCTTTCAAGACATTTCTGTGGCCAAATACAAGGTACGAAATCTATTGAGTGTCCAATCTATATGAAATTACTATTATGACACAATATTTGGGTGCCTCAAAATCTCTCGTTGCACCTTTAAGTTTTACTTCTTTTCAGAGTGAAATTTCACTCTTTTAGCGAATTTCACAATACGATTAGGCACAGATTCATTAGGCAAATTAACTTGATATAAAAAAAGCACATTTTTATAAGACTAAACTGTGGATATTGGAATGCCCCTTTAATAAATAAAATAAAATGAATGAAAGGACAGAAATATACGGGGAAGAAATATACATTATAGGCAACCTCAATGCCGATATATCTCTATCATTACAAACATACATGTAGGGCATGACATACATCACTCATTGCATATCAGAGACAAAATTGCTCAAAGCGTCGAGTATTTGCGAAGTGTGGAAATGACCTAAATTACCAACGCAAATTAATTTCATTTGCGTTTTATATATGACTGGCATGTTACCAATACGCACCAACCACGCATGGACCTTTTTCTTTAAATTCCTTTAATCTGGTGAAGGCGTCACAATTCAATATGAATTATATTTTATGATTTTGTAAGGAAAAACCGAAAATGCTTGTTGACATTTAAAGAGAAAAGTGGAGCCGAGTAAAGACTTTCTCTCTGGAGTCAATAGAGTTTTAATAACCACAACACAGCATTTTCAATGTTG